>PVJO010001826.1:98853-159574 GCA_004026905.1 Hystrix cristata
AAAAAAAAAAAAAAATCTAATGTAAATACCACTACATGATCAGTAAGAGTAGTCAATGCATAGCTTTGTTTTGTCTTTTTTTTTTTTTTTTTTTTTTTGGTAATACTAGGGATTGAAACTCAGGCCTTGGCAGTGAGGGCAGCCCCAACCCCTTGCCTTCTGTTGTTGTTTTGGTCCGGTGTGGTTTGTGTGTTTGTTTTTCAGGACAGGGTCTTGCTGAGTCACTTAGTGGCCCCAGGCTGGGCTGAAACTTGCCATCCTCTTGCCTCAGACTCCCAGGGTGCTGGGATTATAGGCATGTAAGGCATATACTTTTAAAGCCCATCTGGATAACTTGAATGTTCAAATTGGTAATTGGGGAGGGGGTGTCCCATTTCAAACAAGTACAGTTAACCCAGTGAGAAAATTCTGTCATGATGGAACATTGTAGAAGATCCTATCTGGGTTTCTCCAGTTATGTGAAGGTGCTTACACACAACAGAAATTACATCCACAAACTGGTACAGGGCAAGAATTTGCACGTGCTCCCAAGAAGATCAGCTGCAATTATCACCAGCTGTGGTGTCCAAGGGTAGGTGCAAGAGTGCTAGGTACAACTGTCTGCCACAGGAGTGCCCAAGTCAGACAAGGTCATTTGAACAAGAGCAAAGGAAGCAGTGTTCTTGGCCAGCTGTGACTGTTAAACGCCAATACTAATAATCATTCTGAAGTCATGATTATTTAATATTTGTTAAATCCAAGACTAGTGCTAGGCACCATGTGTACATAAACAAAGTGCCTGTGCATTGAGCTTACAAATCTAAATTAGGCAAAGGAAGTTAAGGGCAAACAAGGGCGTGGGAAACGTGCACTGAGGGCCTGCTTACAAAATGAGCTGCTGTGTTTGTATTCTTATTTTAGTTCTGACTGTCAGAAAGTCCATCCTGTTGCAATACAAAAATGTAAAGGAGAGCAGTCAAAGGAGAAAAGCACACTGCCTTTATGAGAGTTGAAAGAGCAAGTCTAAAATATGACAGGGCAAAATGGACCAAGTTAGAGACTTCAAGGAGGAAAACACAAGTAAATGGCAAAATGAGAAAATGAACATTGAACTTGACACAGTATGGGGACCAAGTAAAGATGACACATGAGATTTAAAAACAGAATGGCCCATGCCCATCAGAGGCGATCACAACCGGACTTGGCTGTCTTCAGTATGTTTCATATATTCACATTTTATTTGTCCTGTAAAATAAGTTGTACCAGGAATAAGGGCTGGTGCCTCGTGTAAAGCAGAGTTCAGTTTCACTTTACACTTATCTCACCTACAAGGAATGAGCTTGTGTCGACATAGCTTGTCTGTAAGCATCTAGAGATAGTTAAAGCAAGCCACAGACCAATAAAAGCGCACAAGGTAGTATTCACAGCACTCCGCCCTGACCTGGCCAGAGGCCTCACAGGCGGGTCTGTGACACGAACGAAAAAGCACTGGAGTGATTGGAGTAGCAGGATTTTGTCACATTGCTTCTGGGAGAGAGGGGAAAAATCACGATCTGTATCATCCATCAATAAATTCTGATTCATACAACAAAATTGAATATATAAAATTGAATAATATACTGGAAAAACCTTGGACTCTGACCTGGAAGGTCTTGAATTCCAGCTACGTCCCCAGTGTTTCTTCCCCTCAAGTCAGAGTCTCACTAAGTCTCTTAATTGTCCAGGCTGGATGTGAACATTTAGTACTTCTGCCCTGGCCACCAGACCCGCGTGAACTCCTACTAGGATGAAGTAACATCAGCTCTGTGTCCTTGAATAGAGAACACGGTCTCTCTGCGCACTCGTTTCCTCCCTGTAAAGTATGGTTAGGAATCTCTTTCTTGCTAGATTAATATGACAGTGACTCAAGACAGAATTAACAAAAGTAAACACTCTTACTCATCTCTCCCTTCTCCCAAAGAAGAACTGCCTTGGTCACAGAGCATTTGCTTAGCCCTTCACGTTTCTAGGAAAGATTTTAGGTTAGAAATGCACCAGTCTGTTTCATTAATTTTACAGAATCTTGCACTCAGAAACCAAAGTGACCTTAACTTCATTTATTGCAATAACTCAGAGCCTGAAGCATAAATAACTTTCTGTCTGGATGGTGGCTCCTGGCTGTGGATGATCAGCATCTGGACAACCTTGAAAGCACGGACCAATCCCAGAGGCCTCAGGCTTCTGCAGGGCAGGAGAGCAGCAACACATCAGATAAGTCGCGCTTGGGGTCTGAAGGATCTCCGCCTCACTAAAAACTAGAGTTTACTCTTACAAATATTTAATTTATTATCGGGTTCCTGTCCCTTTCATAAAGAGGGGGATGGAATCAATTTGTGTATTTTCCCATTTTTAAATATCAGAATTACTGATCCCAGATTATTAATATACACAATTCTACGCCCAGCACTTAAACTCTAGGAAAATGTACGATAAAATCAAATAATTAGAGACCCAATTTAGTTGTGTTCAAAGATCATACTCACACTGGTAAGTCTGCAACATTTGTAGTCCTCTAGTTTTTGTTTGTTTTTGGTGCCGGGAATTGAACTCAGGGTCTTAGTGCTTGCTAGGCAAGCACTCTAACCACTGAGCTAAATCCCCAGCCAATCCCAATCCTCTTGTTTTACAAAGAGTTTAAAAGCAAATAATTCTGTCTCATGCTCTGGCCCATCCCAGCCCAAAGACAGACGCTGGGGGGCTTCCCAGCAGCCCACCCAAGGTTCACTGCAGCGTTGGACCCAAGTAACCAAGCGGAATCTGTGCGAAATTCCCTGGAGCATTTCTTCCGCCCGCTGTGTTTATGGTGATTTAAAAAACACTTTCAAAACACATTTTTCGTGGCGGACTTCGGAGACTCTGGAACACAGAAGCTCGGCAGGATCCGCGTGGAGCAAGGGCAGCAGCAGCCCCGCAGCCTCGGCCCAGGCCCCAGGCGCACTGCGGCGGGAGCGGTCTCAGAGGGCCTCCGGGACGTGCCGCTGTCTGGGGACGCACCATGTTACCGGGTCAGAAGCCGTGTTTTCTGAGAACCTCCATCCTGACAGCTGCCAGTATCAGACAGCGGCTCGCCTTAAAAGGGTTTCCGTTTTCCCTCTTCCCCCATCGAATGACGGTCAGGCAGTGTGTGGATCATCCAGCTGTCGCTGTGCCATTTCCGTCCTTCCTCCGAAGTAAGCTTCTTACGAAGAACCTGGGTCAGCTTGTGCAAAGGTGGAGACCGGTATTGTAAAAAAAAATTTTTAAGACAGTCTCACTAAGTCACTAAGTAGTCCTGGCTGGGTTGAACTTGAGATCCTCCTGCCTCTGCCTCCCAGAGGACTGGAATTACAGGTGTGCACCACAATGCCAGCTATCTATTCTCTCTTATATAAAGTTTATCTTTGGATGTGCTCGCTTCGGCAGCACACATACTAAAATAAAATTTATCTTTGGAAGGGGGTACCCAGATCTGAGCATACCTTATACAGGAAAAATTATAATTCAGTGAATCCAAATTTTTCTTGTAAAAATCAATAGTCATGGGGTTGGGGATTTAGCTCAGTGGTTAGAGTGCTTGCCTAGCAAGCACAAGGCCCTGAGTTCAATCCCCACCACCAAAAAAAAAAAAAAAATTAATTGGGAGACAATGCCAGGCATTTTAAAAATCATAGTTTTTTTCCGAGACATTTCTACAACAGACTCCCAGCAAGTCATTTATGCAACTAATGAAAGTGCCTAGCAGGCATCGCGTGCTCACTGTAGTCTAAGCATTGTTCTGGGCCCTCAGCCACACTGTCTTACTGGACTTTCCAGTAACGCCTGAGGTGCGTATCAGTGCTTCGGCAGCACATGTACATTTTACAAATGGAGAAGGGAGACTTACAAGGTCCCAGAGTCAAGCAGGACTCTCTAGTGCCAAAGGGTATTTGACAAACACTGTGAGGTTCTCCAGTCTCCCTTCACTTGAATTTAAGGCAATTTAAGGATTAAGGCACCTTTTAATCCTCAGTCTTATTTTCTTCTCCTGGGTATTCTGTCCCTGAAAAATGTGACATTTCCAGAACAATGTCACTATGTCAAACCTGAATCCCAGCCTAGAAAATGTCCCCAACTTCCAGGCTTTCGTACCTTTCTTCCTCACAGGCTATCTGCATATAGATGTACACAGGCACCTCAAAACCTACGTGTTCAACAAAAATGAAGTACTGAGGGATCAGTCTTATGAGATATACACAAGATCTTACAGAGAAGACCACACAGCTGTGATAATCAAAACTGTCTACAAGGGCTGGGGATTTAGCTCAGTGGTTAAAGTGCTTGCCTACCACGTACAAGGCCCTGAGTTCGATCCCCAGCACCACAAAAAAAAAAAAAAGCTGTCTACATAAATGGAGACCTATAATATGTTCATGTAATTTATGGGTCAATAATGAGTATTAACATCAATTTTCCCCAGTTTTACTTATTAAACAATGTAATCCCAATCAAAATCTCAGCAAGCATTTCTGTAATTATTGACAAACGTATCCTAAAATTCCCATAATGCTGAGGGCACAGCTCAGTGGTAGGGTATTTGGCTAGCGTGCACAAGGCCCTAGTTTTGATCCCTGGTACCACCACCACCACCCAATCATAATAATAACAATAATTTTAAAAATTCGTAGGGAAAAGCAAAACACTTCTGATAAAAAAGAATGAAGTTCTTTCAAGTTGAAAGACTCACATACCCTATTTCAAGACTCAGTATACAGCTACATTCAAAAAGATAATGTGGCAAAACCAGGCACAGTGCCGCGGGCTTGCAATCCCAGCACTCTAGAGACTTAGGTGGACTTAGGTGGGAGGATCACTGAGAGTTCAAGGCCAGCCTGGACTGCAGAGTGAGACTCTGCCCCCCCCACAAAAAAAAGAAAACGTGGCAGAAAAGGTGGACTTCAACGCTAGTGGAACAGAATAGAAAAACCAGAGATAGCTCCACAAAAATATAGTCAGCTGATACTTGACAAAGGAAAATCTTTTCAACAAATGGTGCTGGAAAAGTTTTGGCATTCAAATGTGAAACCAACAGCCTCGAGTTTAAACTCCACATCTTTCTTTTAAACACACTCTCCAAATATCCCATATTCTGGGGGGTGAAAACATCATGCTCTCGCCTGCTCTTGTAAAACCAAGAGTCACATCTGAGTCACTGTCTCACATTCAGTCCCCGGCCGGTTATTACACTGTGTGGAGTCACATAGCCGGTCCTCCCATGACCAGCCCTGCTGCCGCCGCCCTAGCTAAGATCCTCTTTCCCTTGAACCGTATTTCCTGTCTCGGTTGACCCCAAATGCCTCCTAAGGAGAAACGCAGCTGCAGGAACCAGAGGGAAACGTTGCTTCCCCAAACACCATCAGCAAAAGTGACGCCTGTCCTGTGGGCTTTAAGAAAGCACGTGATGTGTTGATTTTTATGATTATGATGAAAAGATTTTGTCATGTCAGAAGAAGATCCACTGGGCTGGGGATTCAGCTCAGTGGTAGAGCGATAGCCTAGCAAGTGCAAGGCACTGAGTTCGATCCCCAGCACCCGAAAAAAAGAAGACCCATAAGTTGCGCAGACAATTCAGGTAAAAGGTGGGACCAAATTTTTGCCCTGCTGTGCGCCTCAGGCCACAGTGCAGGTTCCATTCTCCGCCTGGCTCTTGGCTCTGGCTGGCTCCACTCTTGTTGGAATCTGCCCGGGCCCTTGTACAGAGTTGCCGTTCTAAAAAGCATGCAGTTTGGATGCCAGAGTCCTTCAGTGGCTTTCCAGGCACACTCCATTAAAATACGTCCCCTTTGCAGGGTGTTCAAGCACCCTCGTTGTTCTGGCACCGGTGGTCCCATGCAGTTTTCTCTCACAGCACTTTCCACTCGCATAATTTCTGCTCCAATTATTCAGCATAATTGGCCTATGAGAATTTGCCAAGCTCTCCAGTCCCATAAGGACTTGTACACGCACCTCCTGCCTCCGTTCCTCTTTTCTCCTCAGTTCACCTGGGAAATTCTTCCGCCTCCGTCAAGACCCTCTAAGAAGGTCTGTGGGAAGGTAACGGTCACACTTGGTGGAGCAGGTCTGAGATACCAAATTCTCACTCCAGACTGTTCAGTCTGAGGCAGATCGGGGGCCTCCTGTGGACCTCAGAGCCTCTTTTACTTGCCTATTTTAAACTTCTGATAACAACTATCTTACTTCATAGCTGGAAAGCCTGATATGTTGTTAGGGTGACGGCCTACAATTACACTGTATAACTTTTCTACATAGGAATTCATCTGGACCTGATACAATCTAAAATGAAAATTGGGCTGAGGGAGTCCCCAGAACATCTCTAGGCTATACCGCCACCCACGCAGGTCTGTGCGGCCCTCCTGAACTCTAAGAGGCGCAAAGCTCCGGAAAGGGTCAGGGTGAAGATTCCCCGTCATCTTGCTTATCAGAACAGTTCAGGTAAACCATACGTGCAGCTAGACGTGCCCCAGACAGCAAGTCCAAATCACTGGAGAGTTTGAAAAGCACTACGATGGCAACTCCTGTGGTCATCATTGCAAAAGGCATTCGACATGAATAAACTGGCAGAGGAAACCGATGCTCGTCTCTTTGAGTGATCAGGGGCTCTTTTAGGCCGAGACAACACGGATAGCAGCAGGGAAGGGAGTCTGTGGCAGTGCTGCAAATGTCCCAGCAGGGAGGCTTGTGGAAATGTTTTTGCCCAAGATTCATTTTGCTATTTCCTGGGCCCCTTCTTTCCCTGCTGTGATTGTGACATGAGTTGTGCTTCCTTCTCCAACGGCCACAAGTGAGAGGGTGCTGTCGACCAGAACAGTGTCTAAATTTAAATTAATGCTTTAAAGAAAACCAAATCTGAGTCCCAATTTGACAAGGTGGGTGGCGGATGATCTCCTAGTACCTTTGGGGCTGTTTCAATTCTACTTCACACCCAGCAGTCAAGCGTGTACACAAGTCCACGTCATGTGATAGCTTTGTTCTACTTGGATCCAAACTAAATGATTGCTCGACACTCTCCACAACCCACTAACGTTTGTAATTGCACCTCCCCCTAAATATGTTGCATCTTCTTATTTCATGACCAATAAGTCACCCTCATTTGTAGTCTTATATTTGCAGATGGCTAACAAATCCATAAAACATAGCATGTCCAAAGGACCCACATTTAGTTTTTCAACCAATCAATTTTGAGTAACTAACAATATTCCTAAATTACATTATCATACTAATATTTATAGTACTTACTTGTAACTATGAAGTTAAACTGGGGAACGATGTCCCCTGTGGTTCCAGAAATGCTTTAAAAGTAATGCAAATTACAATGCACTCTGGAGAGAATAATGAGAATATTAATTAAAATCAACTTGTCCTAGTTTTCAGTTTCTCTAGAATTGAAAAGGATAATAAGTATAGCAAAATTGACATATTTGCAAAATATGACTGTTCTGCTATGGTTTTAAACATAGTCTAATGAATTTTCAGAAAAGACAATTTTTACCTCAAAAATCAGATCCTAATTTATACTTAGGACACACAAGGAACTCAGGTGCATTAATGAAATATGAGAGAAATAAAGCAATTCTGGTAGAGAGAAACCTGCAGCACTTTATCTCTCAAGATGTGGTCTATTCAGAGTTTTGCTTTGATGTGCAAGCAGAAGATGGATTCACACTGACAGGAGTTAAGCACACAATTTAAAGGAGAAAATTGCACCATTGTGAATCTATCTCCCAAATGATTAATAAGTATCAAAAATCATTCAAATAGAGATCTAACTTAAAACACCAAGAAATTAGATTCCAATTATGCTGTCAACAGTTAAGACAAATAGAGGAGAATGAATAGATTCGAAATTTCATTTTGGGCTGGGGGCGCAGCTCAGTGGAGAGTGCTGCCTAGCAGGTGTGAGGCCCAGAGTTCCTGTTTCCAGCTGGGGAGAAAAGAAAAAGTGTAAAGATAGGCATAGACATAGACACAGATGGGCGGGGGAGTAAGGGTGCTTACTATAAAGGTCAGCCATGAATGTCTCTGCTTTATTCTTCTTATTTAATGTTTAAAACATACATATTCATATGTGTGTATGTGTTTATGGCTCTTCAATCAGGTATTAATAGACTCCCATCCCAAAACTACCTATCTGAGAAAGCTTTTGGATCTGGCACTTCTCGTTGCTTTCTGCAGGGGTGAGGGGTCCTGGGGCTCTCACCCAGAACCTCAGACATGCTAGGCAAGTGCTCTCCACTGAGCTGCACCCTCAGTCGGCTTTTTGATCTGCTGTTATTTTCCAGATCCCATCTTGTGACTAGTCTGCATGTCGCAATAATTTACTGTCTGTTTACAAATTCGTTCAAGAATCAGTTAAGGTTTTGTAACCTGTCTATCAGGGCACACGCATCTTCTCTAGATATACCCTTCTCAAGGCCCGAGAGAAAACCTGTACAATCCCTCTGCACACAGAGATATGCAAGTAGATAACCGATAGTTGCTTCTTATGCTCCTGTAATAATGAGAGATGGTGTTACAAAGCAAAACATAATTTTGACACTGTAGTGGAATTTAAATGCTAGAGAAGGTCATTTATTTAGTTAGTTAGTGTTGCTTTTTGAGACAGGGTCTCACTATGTAGTTCAGGCTGGCTTTAAACTCACTGTGTGGCCCTGGCTGGCCTTGAACGCTCTATGATCCTCCTGCTTCAGCCTCCCAAATGCTGGGATTACAGACCTGTGCCACCATGCCTGATTAGGAAGGGTTTCTTAAATGCCATAATTAATAAAATTAACATATTGCTTTTCAAACACTCTCCTTGAGCCCAAGTCTAAAAATCTAAAAACAGAAAAAAAAAAGATCAAGAGCAAATGTGATAAAATGTAAGTAATGGCAATGTTCATGCTACCAATATAGAGCTTATACAGAACACCAAATTAAATCAGAATCTAAAATAAAATTAAATATTCCAAAAATTGTGCTTTAGTTATATGATAGATCTTTGGCTAGGTAAAATCAATCAATTTAGTAACTAAACAGTAACCATGAAAATTCCAGGTCTTCTTGAAGAGAAATTAGTATGTTTATCTTCATAGGCTAAGGTTGCTATATAAACTGGGTAGCTCTAGCAATAGATATTTACTTCTTCCAGTTCTGGGGGCTGGGAAATCTGAAAGAAAAGCAGCGACAAATGGGGTGCATGGTGAGGCCTGTGTCCTGACTCATGGCAGTACCTTCTCATGGGACCTCCCGTGGTGGTCAGGGGAAGGAGAAGGCAGCCTCGTGGGGACTCTTGTAAGGGCACAAATCCCCTCACAAGAGCTCCACCTCTCTGAAACCTCCACTTCCTAATACTACCACCTTGCGGATTGAGTTTTCAACACACCGTATTGATTCTGGGAGGAACAAAGACATTCAGACCATAACAACGTGGTAATGTGTCCAGTTGTGGTTTTTTTGGGAGGGTAGGTGCTGGGGCCCAAACTCAGGGCCTTGTACTTGCTAAGCAAGTGCTCTACCACTGAGCTAAATCCCCAACAACCCCTGAGTTGGTTTTAGATGACAAGTTAGTCACTTAGAAACATTGACCCAGAGAACTAGTTAATGTTTGAGTTACAGAGGACCACCTCTAGTCCCCTGTGCAAGAGATAAGTTTGTGTTTTATTTCCATCCTTTCCTTTGGCATTGTACTTATGTGTTATGGCTGGGATACAAAGTATCCCTTAAGAGCTCTATACGGTGGTGGATGCCTATAATCTTAGCGCTCTGAAAGGCTGAGGCTGGAAGTTCTAGCCCAGCTCAAGCAATTTAGCGAGATCATGTCTTAAAATAAAAAAAAAATTTAAAAGGGCTGGGAATACAGGTCACTGGGAAGGCCTTACATTTAACTCCTTAGTACCACAAAAAAAGGCCCTCCAAAAGACTCATTGTGTTGAAGGCTTGGCTGCTGGTGGACTTTGGGGAAGTCCTTCCTCTAAAAAGGACTCTTACCTCATCCATCCACTGATGAGATCATAATCTGATGACATTTTGGGGAGATAATAGAAAAAGGATGCGAGATGCAGTTGAATGGACTGGATCATGGGTGTGTGACTTTGGGGACAATATCTGGTCCCCTGCCCCTTCCTCTCTGCCTCTTTTGTGCTTTTTCTCCCTTCTCTTCCTCTGCTTCCTGCCTGCCATGAGGTAAGCAGTTTTCCTCTGTCAGGCCTTTCCACTGTGATGTTTCTGCCATGCCACAGACCTAAAAGCAACGGATCTAGCTGGCCATGGACTGAACCCCATGAAGCCCTAAGCCAAAATAAACCTTCCCTCCATTAAGTTGTTGATCTCAGGTATTTTATCACAGCAACAGAATGCTAACAGCATACAATCCTCAAGCTTTCTTCACCTTGTCACCCCCAGCCACTCTCTACTGAACGCACAAACTGCGGCAGGTTCTCGGGAATTCATTCAGCCTGAGATAATGCCTGGTCAACTTACTAGAATAAGTCTGTAGAAAATGTTTGCATTTTGGTAAGGATGGAGTCTCAAAGCACCCCCACCCTTTGTTTCCACTGGGCACCATTTACATTTGTGAGGCTATTCAAAAACCCATCCCCATCACTTTGAAATTCAAAAAGTTGGCACAGAACTCCTGCTATCCTGTTTTATTCTGGATTTATCCTGCTTGCTCAAGAATTCATTTATTTAGCAGATATTTATTGGAGACCTGCTAGAAGGCCAGGTGGGCACTGTTGTGGGACTTCAGAGTGAAGTCTGCTGTTCATGGTTGTGCAGAAGTAATAAACCGAAACTTCATTTAACAAAAATGATTCATATTCTGTTCATAATACCCCTACCCTGTTCAATTTTTAAACAAAAAGCAAAATTAAAAATTAAAGCTTAGCTATAACTTGTATATATCTATCTCACCAAGCCTCTTCCCCTCCACATTTATAATACAATTTTTGGAGATAAACCTGGTTTTTGTTATTGTTGTTGTTTTATAATTTAGGAATGGACTGAGACTCCTGATTATAGTCTCTGTCTGGCAAATGAAAGAGAAAATGGAAGTCCCACCTGCTTGATACCACACTAGCCCTGGTTTGCATAACTCAGTTTCAGTAGTTTGTTTGACAGAATATTACTTTGTTCCATTACACTGGTGGTTTGTTTTGTTTCAGTTTATTATGTTCCAGTATATTAGTCATCACTCTGCCATTTAAGATATTCTTCCCAGGTAATTTAGTTCTCCATTTCATGCTTGAGTATAAAGTCTTAAATGATTTAAGAAAAGAAGACTTTGGTGTTCTGAATGTAATAATGCCTATTTAATGACAGAATTTTTGAATAATTTTTTTAAATGTAAATGAAAATTGAATTACACATCCCTAATACAACTAGGTTTTAAAAGGATTTCAACTTATTAAAAATGAGAAAGAATTATAAAAAACTATCTCAAAACTCAAATTTTGGTTAAACACCAAAGAAACAAACTCTTCTCCTGCCTCACCTCTAAAAAAATTTTCCCAAGAGAAAAAGGCATTTTTAAATGTTTAAATATTTATCACTATTGATATACCATCTTTGAAAGAATACACATTGGGGTTTCACCCCTATTTTTCTTGTGTTTTAAATTATGAGCAAATATTTGATTTATGGAGGAAATATTTTAAAAGCATGTTTTCCCTCTGTAGTCTATTTTTCATTTTTTTGTTTTGGACAGGGTCTCACTATGTAGCACAGGCTAGCCTTGAATTTGTGATCCTCCTGCCTCAGCCTCTTGAGTGCTAAAATTAAAGGCGTGAACAACCACTCCCAGCCATGGTTTTTTTTTTTTTTGAGACAGAGTCTCGCTCTGTAGCCCAGGATGGTATCGAACTCACAGTGATCCTCCTGCCTCAGCCGCTGGAGTGCTGGGATTGCAGACATGCACCATCACGCCTGGTCATTTGTTTCCTAATATTCCAGTTGTCTCTTTAATGTTGTAGTAATGACATTTACACACGTGTAATTTATATCATGTATTTCAACGGACAGAATAAGGCCAACAGTCACAAAAAGTAATCAGCTTCCTCTGCGCTGTGTAACAATATGAACTCATCACCCAGGGTTAAGGCTGGGGGCCAGGAGACAATCTATTGGGAGTCTACATTCTTTAGCCACCAGGACAAGGACTGAAACAATACCGAACACTTGAAAATGGATTTAAAAACTCGTTAGAAGTGTGACTAAAGCAGCCCTGTGAGTTGCAAGTTCTCTGAAGTCCAGGCAGTGCAGTAGTTGTTGGAAGAACTCTTGCACGCAGCACACAGTGCATAGAATCTTGTGTCAGCAGTCTCTTCAGCCACCCGTCATACTTGCCATTAAAGGAATTAGAAGCCAACTATTGGTTTCGAGTTTCAAGACCTACTTAGTGACAAAAACATTTTTTTGCCCCCAGCACTGGAGACTGAATTCCGGGCCCATGCATGCGAGGCAAGCACTTTACCACCAAGTTACATCTCTGCCGCCATCGTTTGGTTATACAAAAAACTGGTCCCATGAACCAGGGTTTTTCTCTACTATTTAAAGTGCAGCAGAATTTTTATCATAAGCCAGTGCTTGTGAATGTTCATAACTGCAAACCAGAAAGCATTTACTTCAAAATATTAGACAGCTTTCAGAATTTAAAAAAAGTGACTCAAATTATATTCTGCTTGATAGTAATCACTGATTTCACTGGATCTAGTAATTTGAGTGTCGGTGATTTTGGGGTAATGGAAGTTACAGCATATTGGTCTGGGACAGGATCTTCTGCAAATGAGACCGAGTTGGTTACCTGCTGGAGTAACTAAGATTCTCACACGGGATTCAACTCCAGCTCAGCCAGCCTCTAAAAGCTTCTGTCACACTACGTGGTTCCTTTGAGTTTTTCCCAGGCTGCTTACCTAATAGAATTCCTTAAGTCTCTCGTCACTATGGAAGCATGAATACAAAATGATCCAATACAATGTATTAATTTTTAAAGTGCAGCTTAAAAAGTTAAAGGGAGGGCTGGGGATTTAGCTCAGTTGGTAGAGTGCTTGCCTAGCAAGCACTAGACTCTGAGTTTGATCCTCAGCACCTCCCCCCACAAAAAAGTTAGAGGGAGATACTAACCAATCTGTTTATTTTGTTTAAGGCAAATGATGATACATGACTTAAGATAATCTCTGAATAATACATATTTATGGGATACTCAGTTGCATAGTTGTTACTTCCTCTCTCTCTCTCTCTGTCTCTCTCTCTCTTTCCTTCTTTTGTGGTACTGGGGCTCAAACCCAAGACCGTGCCCATTCTGGGTGAGAGCTTTACTGCTGAGTGGCAGCCCCATCTACATGGTTGCTTCTGCCACAGTAGACGTGTGCGTGTGTCTGTCTGCTTGTGCCATCAAGCTGGATATTTTCAGTTCTTTCATCCAGACGTCCAGCTCTTCTGCTCTAGTCTCTGCCCTGATAGGCTGGCCTGCCAGAACAAAATCAGCGCGCTCCTTTGTCTGCAGGCTTCTAGATAAATTCAGCCATAGGGTGTGTCCGAAGGGGACTGCAAGAATTCGGAGAATTTATTCCACACATCCTTTCCTGAGGTGTTCCCAGGAGAGACCCAGCTGCCTCCTTCACAAGACAGGATTGATAAGGGTCTACCCTTTCTCGCCCCTGAGATTGCATTTCTGTGGCTTCCTGGTGGCTTCCTTGCACCCCTGAGAACAGGCTCTTTATTAAGTTCCCTCCAAATTATCCAGTATGAGTGTCTCACCTTAGCTGGTGTTTGAGGCTCTGGGACCCTCTGATTGACACAGTTTTCATCAGAAATGCTGGACTGCACTGTACAGGTATTATTTTCATTGGCCTCCTTGCTTCAATGTGTTCCTGCTTGTTACCCTCCTTCTTTTGGGGGGCATTGTAGAACATACCCCATTCCACAGGAGCAACCACCCCAAGACCATGGTGGGTGTGTAGTATTGCTGCTAAATTGGGCATGGGGACACACGCCTATAATCCCAGCACTCTGGGAGGCCCAGATAGGAGCATCACATGTTCCAGTCCAGCCTGGGCAATTTAACAACTTGGGGAGCACTTGTCTCAAAATATTAAAAAAAATTTTAAAAGTACTAGGGATGTAGTTCCTGAGTTCACAGTAGGGAAGGTGAAATTCTAGCCAGACTCATAGGGATTCTTCACCCAGAATTTCCCAAATTAGAGTCAGAGGGTTCTCCTTTTCTTCTTGAACCAAGAACTGACAAAGGTAATCATGGCCACTCAGTGGCCGTACCCTTCTCCTCCAAGAGCACCTTCTAGAGACAGGCTGGGCAGACAAGGGAGAAGGAGGGAAACAGAAGTCACTAATCCACCTCCCAACCTAAGCCGGGTCCTTGCAGCCCTCTTGCCAGGGCCTTCATGATACAGAAAGACTCTGCCCCGCCAGCACTCGTGGATCCCAAACCGCAGCTCCTTACCAGGCGGCGCCTTCGGAGAGTGATAAGTGGATTCATCCAGGCCTGGACGGGTGCTGCCATGGTGGGAATGAGTTTCTGATACACAGATGAGTTCAGCTTGGTTTTCCGTCCCATGTTATTACAGACAGCTAAGTTGGATAGAAATTAATATACAGTCAGAAGGGGACTGGGCCCTCAAGGAAGTTAGCACACACACACACACACACACACACACACACACACACACACACACAGAGATCAGAATTATGGCTGGAGGCAAATCTGAGAGCCAGGCCTCAGTTTGGAGACGCCACAGCCAGGCCTGTGAGATAAACAGGACTGTGAGATTGTGCTGTGATTAGCATCACTCAGTGCAGTAGGCCCCGAGAGCCTGGATGCCGAGGCCGTGACCAGAACATCCGGGCCCTCCTCCTGCCCTTTGCAGAATCCCAGGGATCTCTCCACACACCCTGCTTTGTGACTCTTCCCTGTTGGATCAGCGCACCAAGCAGCTGTACTCGTGACCCCACAGGCTGCCTGTAGCTCCACTCATGCTGTACCCACGTTGTGACCTTGCTGTACAAATTACCCGACCGCCTCGGCGGCCGCCCCCGAAAACCCTCCTGGAAATCCAGGAGCTCTTCTCTTTCTCCTATTTCCAATAAAACTTCCAACTAACATCCTCATTCGGTGTGCGACTTCATTCTTCAACATTGTGAGACCACAAACTCGGCACATCTGACATCTGATAGTCGGGAGTTGTGTTTAGGGTGCGGGCTGTGATGCCCTGCACAGTGTCACCCAGCACACATGACCCTTTGACCTTGGACTTCCCAGTCTCCAGAGCTGAGAGGAGAAAGTCTTTTCTTTACTAATGACCCAGTATGTGTTGTCCTGTTCCAGCAGCAGAAAACAGACTAAGACAGACGTGTCCCCTTTGTGCTTAAACCACCTGGAGCTTCTATTACACACAACTAAAAATAAAGTATTGATTAAGATAATAGCAAAACCTGCAAATGGTCCCAAGTGATCCTCCTGGCTCAGCCTCCTAAGTGCTGGGACTAGAGTCGCACACCACCATGACGCTTCTCAGTTTCAAAGTAAAAAGTATGGTTAGGATCAATGATTAATAGTGGTATTTTGGTTTTACCACTCACAATGGAATTTTTTACTCATTTATGTTAGCTCAAGAGAGCCCAAGTGAATGTAAGGTTGAATAATACAAGAAAACGTACTTCTCCCAAACAAAGTAGCTTCCCTCTTAGTGTGACAGTTGTGTGGATTCAAAAATGTACAAAGGCAGCACAAAAGACAAATGAGGTGTCCTCACTGGCAGGAATTTGCATATGGGTTAACAATACTTGTCACCCACTTCCCTGGCAACCCTATTGTGAGGCTAACAAAGCCTTTGCAGAGATAGGAAATGGCCCATAAATATTAATAATAGTTTACCTTTCTACATTTAGAAATGGTAAGCCAATGTAACTCATCATTTTTTGTTGTACTTGTCAATTGAAGCACATATTTTCACTAAACTTCCATGTTCAATTTTAGAGTATTTGTTATTATTCTTGGTGAAGTAGCTTCCTGGAAGAACAGAGACATGTAAAAATAAGATTATCTGTGAACATCATTAGAACATTGTAACTGGAAAGATTATTGAGAAATAAACCCAAAGGGAGATTGGGGAATATTCTCCAAGGATAGACTAGGTAAGAGATACAGCCAAACCCAAGTTGTATTCCACCTACAAATTGTTTTTAATCTCAGAACAGGTATTTGTGAATTTATTTAGAAAGTAGAAGAACATATTTCTAGGGAAATTGTGTTAAAATGATGATTAGATTTCGAGCAGTTCTTGCAAGCTTATTAGCCACATTGTAGATGAACCAAAGAAATCTAGTTCCCTATAGAGGGAGAGAACTAGATAGAAAACTGAGATTCTAACCCACAGCCTTACTTTCTGACATCTCTGTCCACCGCAACTCCACAGCTTGTGAAGGAGGAGTGGAATCCTCCAGGCTCTTCTGAGTCATCAGGGAAAAGGGTTCCCTTCCTTGTTGTGACAGAAGAGAAAAGGATTCTAAAGTGGCAGATGCTAACAGGACGGAGGCCGTGACTCACATAAAAGGGATGTTCATAAGTTTTTCAGGATTTGGGAAGGGCTCGAATCCAAATTCTTGCTTTCTTTTCTTTCACGAGTTTGTCATTGGTACCCTATTTGTGCTTAGTTTAAAGGAAATAGCTGTGTTGCTTTTCTACTGTGAGATGCAGCAGGTTTTGAGTCTTCTTTCTTGTGAGAAAAACATAGACTCTGCAGAAAGGCAGCTCCTGCTCTCCGTGCCAGACAGCCTCAAAGACAAGCTCACTCTGGGCCACTTCAATGGAGATGCCAGAAACCGCAGGCAGGTCCTACCAGCTGCTGCAAAGGACTCTGATGATGTAACCTAAGCAAAACTCCTTTCTATTATTCCGACAACTAAAGCCAGAAATAACTCTGAGATACATTTAAAAAATGCCAAACTTCAAAAGCTCCATCTCTTCCAAACCATTAGCATGCAAAAGAGTCAGGAATCACTAAAAACTTATTGGCTAATTATACCAATTATTGCACTCTTAGCCTATCAGACCATGCCTTTGATCATCCAAAAGCAAAAACGTTCCTTGGAACCAATCCACGGGGCAACCAACGGGGCCTGTTTAGGTTGCTCTTTCTGAGATCCGTGTTGCCAACAGAGCTCGCCGTCATGGCTGACCATGGAGGCTTGGCGTAGGTCCGGCGCGAATGGTTCCTGCCTGCTCTCCAGAGTTCTCAGAAGATGAGTCCTTTCTTGGCAACTTTCCCACCTAAAAGATTCATAAGAACAAATAATCGCCAAATAAATGTATGTTCTCTAACACAGTTATCATCCTCATTTTTCAGCACAGTGGAAATTGAATGTGCAGACATGCATGTTTAAGTGTTCCCATGTTACAGAGCTCCTCCCTTATATATACTGTACTCCATTACATATTGCCATGTTGGCCATCATGTGATAAAACCAACGTATTTACAGGTGAGAGCGAGAAGTTCTGGTGTGGTAGCCCACAGCAGAGTAACTGTAGGGCCCAGTTATGTGCTGCACCTTCCTAAAAGTTAGACAGGCTGGGGATGGAACTCAGTGTCAGAGACTTGCCCAGCATGTGCAAGGCCTTGTGGCCAATTCCCTGGACTGCTGAAAAGAAGAAAGCTAGGAGATGGGATTTTGAAAGGTTTTATCGCAAAGAAATGATGTTTGAGGCTATGTTTAAACATTTTTCAATGTGTACATGTATCAAAGCATACTACCCAATTACTGTGTACTATATAATTTTTTATGTTTTTATGTACTGGTTAAAAATAAATTTAATTTTTTTTTTTTTTGGTGCTGGGGATTGAACTCAGGGGAAATTTAATTTTTAAAACATCTATGTGTAAAGAAGGTGAGAAAAAATACAAAATTATCCAAAAATTTATCGTATCTGACACTGGTCGGTATGAATCATTTAACATTTTTCCAGACTCTCCATCATCTTTATTTATTTATTTTTATTCATTTTGGGGGGGGTTGCTGGGGATCGAACTCAGGGCCCTGCGCCTGTTAGGCAAGCGTTCTACCGCTGAGCTGAATCTCCAGCCTGCTACATACATCTTCACATCTGAAATGTCCGGGGCCATCTGGCAGTGAGGCTTATGCATCACTCTGGACAAGCTTACTGTGTGCAGCTCAAAACTTCATGAGCTACCACGGCAAGAAGCCCTTGGAATGGGATTGTCAAGATTATACTAGACAATACGGTGGCAATATTGGCACATGCCTTAAAAACTTACAATATATTTATAGTCAATTGTTTTCCAGTGTCCATATTATATGTAACTATTGATGTTTATTATCCAAAGTTTTTTTTTTTTAAATTTCACTGTATTTTCTGCTGTCCAAATGCACTTGTCATTTTTGTTTTATTTTTTGTGTTCTGTTTTTTGTTTTGCTTTGTAGTTCAGGCTGGTCTGGAAGGTGCTAAGTCGTTCAGACTGGCCCCCAAAACTTGGCAATTGCCCTGCCTCTGCCTCCCAAGCTCTGGGATTACAGGATTGCTGCACCAAACCTTGTTGCATTCATTGCTATTTTGTGGTTTTAAACAAATTGATGGCACAAAGTAGTGTGGATTTTTATCTGACAATGTTTTCCTCTCTCACATTTTGGTACCCTGTTCTATTTCTGGTGGGGAGTGGTACTTCTCGTTGCGGGTAGAGTGTAACAAGAACCATCTGTCCTCTTCCCCAGCCGAGTCCTTCTGTCACGATTAACTGCCATTACACACACAGAAAAATAGCATGCCACCTCCTTTCCAGGGCTGTAAGAAGAGGTCGCCGCCTTCCTTTAGGATGACACGCCCCGTTCTCCATGGCGCGAAAGGTGCAGTCTCTGTTCCAAAGGCTCCACAGCTTCCAGCAGTGTGAGGGCCGGTGGAAGCTCTGCTCGTTTCTGTCTCGCAGAAGGATGGCAGCGTCTGCAGGGCTGACCAGAGCACTCCCCTTCATATTAGGTCTCTCAGATGTCTGCATCTTCAGGAACAAAAACGACCGAAGAAACACACACCTGCACCACGTTTACACTGATAAAAGAAGCTTCCAAGGGGTGTGATGAAAACACTACTTCAATGAGATGTATTCATGTTTGAAGGAAAATAAGTTAAAAACATAAATCCACATCTCTTAAAGACCTCAGCAGCTTGATTTCAAAAGTATTTTAAGTAAAGTGAAAGCGGGCAGAGGTAGAATTAATCTTTCATTAGCAGAAAGGCATTCTAGGAAGGACGGGTGTGGGAGGGCTGTAGAGACGAAAGGCCTGCGCAGTGCTGTGCCACCTTCAGCACTAAAGCAGCAGCTCCTACAGGGGGCTACTTCAGTTCAAGTGGGAGATTCACCAAGATGTGCTACAGCACTTTATTCAATAGCACTAATTGTTACTTCCTATGTATCCAGAACTGCATAGAGAGGAGAGGAAGAAGATGTAAAAGGTATCAGTGGGGTTTTTTTTTCAATAATGAAGAGCATTTAATCTGGTTAGACACAAAGCCCAGGACAACCAGGGAATAAATATAGACACCCTCTGGTGTTGTAGTGTCAGGACACACAAAGGGTCCATTTTTTTCTAGAGTTTCTTTTTTCTTAGTCTGCCAATTTTTTCTGAAATCCTCCAGGTTAGACCCATCTTTCAAGCTCAAGCTTTATGTTTAGGTAAAGGCACAGAACATACACACATGTGCATACACACACACATACACATACACATACACACTTACCTTAACATCCTATTAGGAGGACTCACACAATGCAATTGTCAAACATCATCTCTTAATCTTGCAAAAATGCAAAATAAGTTTCTATATTGCTCAGAGACAAGACCTGAAGCAAATATATGGGTAAGGAAGACAAGCAGAATGATCCAGAATACAGAGCAGGAAGTAGGTGAGGGGAGTAGGTAAGGGGAATGCTGCAGAACGATGAGACTGGTAAGGTGGACTCAAACTATGGGAAGGTCCCTCTGCCCTGGATAGCAGTGCAGAGGCTGCAGGTACAACTAAAGACAAGCCAGCAGGAGTGTGTCAAAGCTCTGGAGCCGTCCTCAGAGTCCAGGAAGCTACCAGGCACAGTAGTACAAGCTCATAGTCCCAGCCGTCTCGGAGGCTCAGGCAGGAGGGTTGAATATTTGAGCTCAGCTCAGGCAGCTTAGCAACTTAGTGATGTCTCAAAATGAAGAAAAAAATAAATTTTGGGGATATATCTCCATGGAAAATCAGTCCCCAGTATCACCAAAAAATAAAAATAAAGTCTGGAAAGCTGAAAGTCCCTGAATAATGGGTAGACACAGTCAGGCTGGGTGAACACAAAGAGATTGCTCCTGTGGCCTGGCGGTAGAGCACTCGCTTAGCAAGCACAGGTCCTGGGTTCCACCCCGGCACCACAGAGAAGAACACACTGCCACCATAACAAAACACCTAGGGACACTGGGAGACATATCTAACTCACCCAGTGGTAGCAGTATGGAGACATGGGGAAACTGGGGGATGTCATTCTAAATACCTTACGATCCTGGGCTGAAGTTTTAATGAGATAAGGCAAAAAAAAAAAGCCCAAAAAACCACAGAAACAAAAACATGGATCTGCAAGTCACAAGGAATTGAAGACTTAAGGAAAAATGAGGAAAAGAGAGCAGAGAGCCAAGAATAAATCTTGGAAAGTTCACAATTGGTTAGAAAAGAAGTTACTGTAATTAGGAAAAAATGGATAATAAGGGAGGTAGAAGAAAAGAAAAAACTGAGGATAAAATGTTCGCTAGTAAGAAATGGTGATCTGAAACAATTTTTTTAACCTTCATATGATTGTTTGGCGTGATATACATTCTGATACAGATTCTATGTTACTATGTTAAAATTATTGTTCCGTTGTCCTTTGGCTTCTAGTATTACAATACAGAAGTCTGGTGTCATTCCTAATACCATTCTTTTGTAGGTAATGTCTTTTTCACTCGTTACTTTTAAACCATTTTCTTTGTCTTTGTTCTGAAATCTCACTAAAATGTATTTTTAATTACTCTGCTTAGGACTCACTGTGAATCGTGAATCTGAGATTATGTCTTTCAGTAATTCTAAAATTTTTCAGTATTACCATATCACTTTAAATATTGCATTCTCTCATTTTCTTGATTTTTTTAAAAAGAGAACCAAAAGTTTTACAAAGGTAGTTGTAATCTATATCTTCTCACTTTTTTTCCACATCTCACTTAACTTTAATATTTTTTATCTCATCATCCCCCCAAGTTATGTTATAAGTAGTCTCCTCAGTTTATCAAACCTCACTTTTAATCTTTGACTCTTTTGTCAATATTGAATTTTAATTACTATTGTTTTTTTCTTTATAGAAATTCTACTTGGGTATTTCTTTCAGATTTATATATTGATTTCTACAGCCTCATTCTTTTCCCATAATTGTCTGTTTTATGCCCCAAACCACATTTGTGTTTATTTTACAGTCCTTGTCTAACACTTCTACTATCTGAAAATCTTGGAAATCAAACCCTCCTGTTATACTTCCTGGCATTTCAGTACGGTGAGTTATTGTTTTGTATGGTTTACACTTGGAAACGTGTGTTCATCTTCAGCACGGGACTCATATCCCGAGCTAACAGCACGTTCCTTCAGAACAGGTTTCTTCCCGGAGTCTGAGAGTTATCGTTGTACAGGACCATTTTTTACATCAATTTTTCTCCTCGTGGGTTCCTGGCGCATGTAGTTATTATAAAGGACAAACACTCCCCCTCCACCTGTCCCCTTCCGATCTGTACTGGAGATTGAATCCAGGGGCACTCCACACCACTAAACTATATCCTCGGACCTCTGTGTATTTTATTTTGAGACAAGCTCTCTCTAAGTTGCTTGAGGTAATCTCCAAATTGTGAGCGCTCTGCCTCAGCCTGCTGAGTAGCTGGGATTATAGGCATGCACCACCATGCCTAACCCACTGTCTACTTTCGTAAGTAAAATTTTACAGAAACACAGACATACCTATTTGTTTGCACAATGTCCACAGCACCTTTTGCACCACAACGGCACAGTTGAATGCCACCCAGACTACTGGCCACAGTGCCGACAGGATTTTCTCTCTCATCCTTTGGAGAAATGTTGCCATCTCCTAGTACAAACTCAAATGCTAAACCAGAGTAAGAGGTGGCATAAGGCGGATTTTCATTCCGCATTCAAGCTGGAAAGTGTCTCTGCTGTCCCAATGTGTGAGTGGAAAAGTTGGTGTCTTTTTCTTTTCCTTCTTTTCTAACAGTCCACACTTCCATTACGGTCATTGCCTGGAAAGTCCTGAGCCTATCAGAGGTACAGACGGTGGCTCCTTGGCGTGCACGAGTCCAGAGTCCATATTTTATCTTGGGCACTGAAATCACATGCCTGCATCCACTGCCTGCACAGCGGATCCTTCTCCTGGGCCCTCGCACCCAGCTCCCCTGCTCACCACCCTTCATTTTGTCTCCTGCAGATACCACTTACCAATCAGCTACTCGTCTCTCTATTTTTCCAGCATTTCTAAGTGTCTTATAGCAATGTTTCTCAAGTTACATAATGTGTCATATTTTCTGGGAATTGAAAGTTATGTAAAATATAACTGGAATCTTAGAGGACTGCAGAATTTTAAATTTTGCTAAAACAATTCCAGAATTTTGAATAAGACAATTCTGTGGCACTGTAAAGGTGAAAGCTAGAGAAATTGAGGAAGAAATGGGAAATGTTGGAAGTGAAGACACATGCATAGCCACTGATTCAGGGCACAGGCAAACATCGCTCCAATATAGCGGACTTGTCTCAACTTCATTCCCATTCTAGCCTGATGGATTGATTGGATCCATCAGTCCAATTATCGGTCCATCTGTTACTGAGATTTGAATATCACAGAATGTTTCTGTGGTTTGTTTATTTGTTTTGTTTTTTTGGTACTGAGGGTTGAACGCCAAGCCTTGAAAATGCTTTACTTAGAGTGAAGGTCTGCAGATCACTGAGACCCCAGGTCGAGTTTGGGATTGTCCTTTGCCTCAGCCTCCCACACTGCTCCCAAGCACACACCATCACAACCAGTTCAGACTGGATGTGTCCCAGAGAAAGGAGGTTTGAGCCTGGCACAGTGGCCCATGCCTGTAACCCCAGCCCTGAGGGAGGCTGAGGTGAGAGGATTGCAAATTCAAGTTCCACCTGGGCAATTTAACAAGATCCTGTCTCAAAAAAAAAGATCTGGGGATGTTTGCTCAATCCCCAGTACCATAAAGAGATAATATCATCAGCGTCAGCAACAATAACAACAAAAAACCCACAAAAAAACACAAAAAGAAAGAAACGAAGGAAGGGAAGAGGAAAAGAGATTTGGGTTGGGCATGGTGGCACATACCTGTACTCCTACTAGTCTTCAGTGCCCCTGAGACAGGAGGATGGCTCGAGTCCAACCTGGGCAACTGACTAAGAACCTGTGTCAAAATTTTAAAAAAGCAGGTGGGACGCAGCTCACTGTAAAGGCTCTGGGTTCTATTGCCAGTATCACAAAAAAAAAAAAAAAGTTTTGTTTATTTTAGCTCCCAGTTTTGGAGGGCTGAGCTCAGGGCCCACTGTGATGTTGGTATTCTTGCTGAGAAGGACTGAGTTAGTGAGGGCAGCACTTGGCAGAGACAGAGACTGTGCTTAGGTTTCTGTGCCTCCCCTTTTCCTCTCTGATACAGCCACCAGTTTCAATCCTGGGGACTCCCTGACGAGTTGAATCCTAATTACCTCCCAACAGCCCTACTGCTAACCATCACAGTCAGATTAAATTTCTACCCTCTTACTACCTCAGAATGGGAATGAAATTCCAAAACATAAGCCTGGTGAGGTGGTATGCCACTGTAGTCCTAGCTACCTGGGAGGCTGAGGCAGGAATGTCACTTGAGCCCAGGAGTAGGAGACCAGCAAATCCCCATCTCAAAACAAATAAAAAATTTCAACACCAGAACCTTTGGGGGAGAAGCGCAATTCACATGCAAATCATAGCAGTGACTCTTGCTAGAGCGATTTAGCCTTTCTAACCTCAGTTTCCTGATCTGTAAAATGAGGACAATGGTATCAGGCATACAGAGCAATCCTGGGTATACGGCCCTTGCTATTTACGTGAGTGCAAAGAGATGTCTTCATGTTACTTTCCTGCTCTGAAGGGAGGGAAGAACTGTACTTAACACTACCACACACAACAGCAAGCTCTTCCTGCCAAATATAGCCATTGTCCCCGTTTCCATGGCGACTTTCTCTGGGAGAAGAGGGACGGAGCATGCGGAGATACTGTAAGCGATTCATAATCACTGGTTTGCGGGAAGCTGCACAACCCTCGGGGTCATGAGGCAAGGGATTATCCCAAACATGTGGCGTTTCTCTGCTGCTTCCCTTGGGAAAGTCTTCAGTCATTTTTAAGTCGTCCAGACTCCTTTTGACCCAGCCCGCCCAGCTGTCCCAGAAGCCTCCTAGACTGGCGTGTACTCTAGGCGGATGTTGCCGAGAGGAAATCGGCGGGAGCGCGCGCGGGGCGGAGGACCGGGGAGCCGGCGGGGCTGGGCCTGGGTCGGGACGTGGGGATGCGGGCTGCCCGGCAGTGGGACCCGGGAGAGCCTCGGTCCGGAGGCGACGCGGGGCGGGGTCGCTCTGTGTGCGGGGTGCCCAACCAGCACGAGACCTGGCAGCGCGTCCCATTTACTCAGCCGGAGCATTTTCCCCACCCAAGAAGCTTCGCTCACTGCTTCAGCAAATTTTGAGATCAGTTTTGTTTTCAAGACCAATTTTTTTTAAGCACTGCCGGGGCTGGAAGCAGGGTCCCACACACGCTAACGCTGCCTAAACCAGCGTCTTCCAGCAAATGACTTTCCGCCGTCTCACGGAACTCACAGAAAACAACACAAACCAAATGCCTCCATGAGGTTTTTTGTTTTAACCAGCCTGTTTGTGTTTCTTAACATCTTAGACTTATTTTTAACTAAAACCTTTGGAATTAGGGGTTGGGGATTTAGCACAGTGGTTAGAGTGCTCGCCTCACAAGCACAAGGCCCTGAGTTGGATCCCCAGCACCCTCTCCAAAAAAAAAAAAAAAAAAAAACCTATGGAATTAGAATGAATATAAGAATACAAATCCTCTTTTGTTAACAATTTTACAGTATTTTAAAATACATACTATAATGTCATAATTTCACTTCCAACCAGACCAAAAGAGAAATAAAAGTAATATAATTATTTATTATAAATAAAAATAAATACTTTTAGTGTCTAAAATACAAATATTCTCCACCATTATAAAGTTTATATTCTATAGAGAAAAATTATTTTTTAAAAAGTTGACTAAATCAACACTTTGAAAAATCTCAATTTTGCTTACTATAAAAGGCTGATGAAAAGACACTCTCGCAGTGTGAGACTTGGGTCTGAAGAACCGGTCTAGAGAAACCCAGACCACTTCCTTTGGAGCAGAACAGTTTCCATCCTCTGCCCTCCTCTCCAAAACCAGAGCTGCTATTGGGTCTCTATCCTTTGTCAGACACTCAAAAGCAGCTGTGAATTCCCAAGATAGCGTACAGAGAGTCTAGCGAGGCATCTTGCTCAGGGGCCTTCCAGAGTAAAAGTGCAAATTTATGAAACTTTATGTAGACAGGTACAGTGTCAAACACTCCAAAAGTTCCCTTGACCAAACACATCTTCCCCAGCAGGGCTCTGGCCAGGAATGTGAAATTCTGTTTGCAAATGACTGCATGCATCATTAATGCAGAGGTACGAACCAAATAGAAATCCCAAGGTTATGTTTCAAGGGTGTGACTAGAGAGCGGATTGCGGCTTCCTTTTATCACCTCAGTACACAGGTGTATCCTTTCCGTGTGGACTGTGATTCAAGAAACACAAAAATCTGACAGCCGCAGAGGTGAGAGCGGTTCCATCGGAACCAGACTAAGATATTACAACAGAGTCAGTTTAAGAAAAGAGAATTAGACTAAGACATAATGAAAATATACATGTGTAAACAATTATGTAAATTTCATAAATTTGGGATATTTAATATTAAAATACCCCCAAATTAAAATACCTCAAATATTAAAAGAATATGGGAGAGAAAACTCTAAACATCATATACGTTAGGGAAAAGCTAGCATGAAAAGCCAACCATGCCTTTTACAACTATCTGGTCAGTCACCACTGTTGAGTAAAATAAGAAGACAAATATTATTCCTCTGTATTTCCTTCAAACAAGCAACAATAAAGAACCCCAACAAAAAGCACTAACATCAGAAATTTGATTTTCCTTAGTAATTATTTTTTATCCTACTTGGATTGCTATTTTTCTAGTTAAAATGGAAGAGGTGTGAGAAATGGAAATATTTATTTTAAACATTAAAATGAACATCAAGAGAGAACTGCAGTGAAGCTGCTAATAAATCACTTTGGTTTCCCCACAAGTTCCTTTTCTTAGAAATATTCTATAGAGAATTAATTTGAACTGTTTTAAAATTCCGTAATACAGTTTTCTGGCTCCATGTGATCCTTTTGCCCTGGCAAAATCTGGAGAAAGCAAACTCGAGACGAACCAAGTATCAGTCTCCCTTCTATAATCACTGCTCAAGTCAATTTTGTTGATTTGAAAATATTCCTTGTTCATCTTGCTATTCATTACTTATTTATCGACTCATCAATAATACATAGTTAAAAATTACAAATACCAAAGTTAACACTCCTGAGGCTGTCTTTTGATATCAGCCCAGTAAGTACCTAAGTAAACAAATCAAAACTAAAGCTCACGATGGAAGAAGGCAAGGAAAATACCACCCTCTTAAGGATGGTTATTTATTTTTAGAACACAGTGATCCAGTAAAGCCTTCATTACATTTTGTCAGCCTCCTATTCTTGCACCGTATCTTCTCTTTTGTTGGTCTCTAAAACGAAGGCATTGAAACAGTGCATTGCAAAGCCAGCCTCGCATTTTATTTTGTAATTATTCTTGTGGGGTTGAGTCACAGAACTAAACTTAAACCAAATGATATTAATGTCTTGCCACATTTTAATCAACTTTTTGGGGCGCAGATGCTTAAAAGCAATCAGACTGAGTGAACCCAGGCCAGGGGAGCAGCAGGGTAGACCGTCACTACGGTACAGATCTGGAGTGTCCCCTGCAGGCTCTCGCGTTCAAGGCTTGGTCCCCAGAGCAGCAGTGTTTAGATTCAGGGCTTTGGGGAACTGAGTAGATCACAGGACCTAATCTCATCTGTGGGTTAATACATAATTCGTAATTCGATGGATTCATAATTCAATGGTCTCTTGGGAGCTGAGAGAAATTTGGGAGGTGGGACTCACTGGAGGGAGTGGATCCTTGGGGATGGGACTGGGCACTGTGTCTTATCCCTGGTCCCTTCCTCTTTGGCTTGCTCTCTACTCCCTGGTCACTATCAGGTAGACAGCTGTGATTGGCCACATGGCCCCTACCATGTTCTGCCACACCAAGGGCCTGGAAACAACAGAGTCCAGTGACTATGGACTGAAACCTCTGAAACCATGAGTCAAAATAAGTATTTCCTCTTTCGATCTGTTTTTTTTTGGGGGGGGGGGTTGGATTTGGTCACAGGAATGGAAAACTGACTCCCAACAGGGAATCATAAGCAGTTTTCAATGCTGTCAAGATAGTCAGGTGAGGGGGCAAAGAGATGAGACATCAGTGAAAAGAAAGAGTATGGGGATGTGGGAAAAACTTGGGTTTTGGAAGTAGGCACTGGATTTGGATTCAAGTCTCAGTTAATTTGTCTTAGTGTCAGTTCCTTTATGTAAAAATGAGGGATAGTTACATCCTTTACGTAAATATGAGTGCCCCGTCCTATCATAATGACTAACATATGAATTTTGTATGTGCAGTGCTGGGGGTGGAACCCAGAGCATCACACATGTTAGGCAAGTGCTCTAACACTGAGCTATGATCTACTACCTAGACCCAGGTTTTTAAAATAGTGCTTTATGTTAGTAATAAAAGAACAATATTAAAATAATTAATATGGAAACTAGAGCAAATTATCTTAGTTTGAAATCCTTGTGACTTTTTAGGCCATAGCAGACTGGAAGGGAACAATGAAGAGATAAGCTCTGTACAGGCACCAGCTGGGAAGTAGTTCAGTAGTAGAGCACATACTTAGCATATATATGAGGCCCTGGACTCTATCCCCAGGACTGCAAGAAAAAACCAAACAAACAAAAAATAATGGAAGAGACAGGGAGAGGAGAGAGAGAGAGAGAGTGAGAGAATACACTAGTCATGTACAGTCCATTGATGGTGCATTGCATATACAATGGTGGTCCCATAAGATTATAATAGGGCTGAAAGATTCCTAGTGACATCATAGGACAAAACTTAATACTTGACAATGACAATGATAACAAATGACTATAGTTCTGGTTTATGCATTTATGTCCCCTCAAGGTCTCATGCGTGCATAGATGGGGCTTTCGGGGGCTGATCGGATAGTATGGGTGTGACAATGACCAGTGGCTTAGTCAGATATATATATCCTCCAGCAAATCCTTCAGCAGGAGTCCAGAAAGAGGCCACAGGAGGTGACAGCTCCATGCATCCGTGCTCCTGCAGACCTCGCGAAGGGTAAGATGTGGAGGCAGAAGATGCTGCTATTGATGGTCCTAACTCTCTATAGACGTAGGCCAGTATGTGTGCTGTGTCTTAATTTTTACAAAAAAGTTTAAAATGTTAATTTTTTTTAAATTTAAAAATAACCTCTATCACATAGCTGGTATGTGTGCAGGCTCTGTCATCTCAGTGTGTATAAGCACATTCTAAGACGCTGCACGATGAGCTCAGCCAATGCTGTGTTTCTCAGGCTGGACCCCACTATCAGGCATCACAGGCCTGTGCGTCCAAGAGAGTAAAAGTAGTCTCTTGTGTGTCACTGCTCACAGTGGACGCATCCCCCTCCTTTTCTCCCTGACAGGGCCTCTGGTGGTCCTGTCCCCTCTCACAGCAGTGAAGTTCCACAGAGGTCCAGCTCTGTCTGCGCTCGCCTGTCCCGTGTTCTGCCAGCTGCCACTCCGAGGTCACGGCCGGCTGTCTGCACAAAGTCCGCTTCTCCGGTCATAGCCACCCCCTGCAGCATCACTAGGGGAAGCTGCTGGTTCTGCATCAAACTGGACGCCACTGTGCTCTCCCCGCGGGTGACCAGACATTGCAGCTGTCCCAAAGAGACTCCCTCATTTTTCCCTGGTTCTCCCGCCACGTCAGCTCTGTTTCCTACGTCTGAGTGTTAGGGAGGGTTCTTCAGAGGAACAGAATCGAGAGAAAAATGTACGTGTAATTTTGGGACTTGCGAGGCAGGCTCATGGGAGCAGGGGCTCCAGCAGCTGTTCAGCCCGAGACGGTGGGAACTGCAGAAGAGGGGCCGAGGACGCAGCACCAGCTCAGGGCCTGGCCCCAGAGCTCCTTGCAGGGTCGCTTGTGTGAGCCTGCCTTGGAAGGGAAGAAACTGGACACGGATGTCCACGGGCCATAGTAAAGACGGGAGCTCTTCCCATAGGGACCCTTCCTTCTTTCCCTGCTACTCTATCCAGGCTGCAGGCCACCCACTTTCAGGCCGGGTCTCCCCCCAGCCAGCCCGTCAACCACCCACAGACACACCCAGAACTGTGATCCACTAATCTGCTAGGCAGCTCTCGGCCACTCAAATTGGCGTTTCCTAATTAACAGCCTCAGTTTGTTTTTCTTACAGTCCACTATATTGGCTCAAAAGACAAATGGAGGATCCTGCACCGTATCTCTCCTCTCCACGATGAACCCATGTCCAGGGTACATCCAAGGGTCAGAGCGTCCCTGGTCTCAGGATGAGGAGAATGTCTATGCGGCTTGAAAGGAGGGCTGAGGGTTACCAGGGCACAAGAAAGAAAATGCACAGGACTGGGGCAGCTCCCACGCCGAGGCTGTGTGCAGGGATGTCACTGAGCCCTGCCCTGCAGGGGCTGACTTCATGGCTCCAGGCTTTCTGTTGTTTTCTGGCTGTATTCCTTCCCCTAGCTGGTCAACAGTCAGTATTCAGACATGTACATATACTTAATCCTACTCTATGAAAGGAGATGTGGGAATAATTCTTATACTTGGTGAAGGTATTTTCCAGGTGGGTTTGCTGGCTGGTCTGCACCATCTCCGCCTGCCATTCCTGCTTAAAGCCTCCCTCGTTACTGACCGAGTTAGCTTTCTATTACTGTTAACAGAACTCCTGACATAATCAACTTCCGGCGAGGGAAGTTTACTTTGGCTCAATGTTTTGGAGTCTTTGGTCCATGACTGGCAGTGGCATTGCTCGGGGACCTGTGGTGAGGCAGCACATCGTGGTGAAGAAGATGAGATGGAGCGAGCTGTGCACCCTGGGACAGCTGGAAGTGACGGTGAGAGAGCGAGGCAGTGTCCCACTGCCCCTTCGAGAGCACGCCCCGCCCCACCCCAGTGACCCCAGACCCCCCATAGCCCATCACGCTGGGGAGCGAGCCTTTAACACACTGGCCTCTGGGGTGGGGCGTGGGCGAGTTCCTTTGTCTGGGAGAAAAGTGGTTTCTCCCGTTTGCTCCCAGTTCCCACCCTTGGGCTTCTGGTTCTGGCTCCTAGTCGTGCATCAGTCACATCCATCTGCAGACACCACGCCGACCCTTGGTGCCTCATTCAGCGCTCAGGACTAGCTCTCCTGGACCAGCTGAGGAGCAGCCCCTCTCCTCCTCTCCAAGATTCTGAACTGGCGTCCTGCTCTGTCCTGTCCTGGCAATTAGACACCACATGAAGCTCCGACTCCTGAACCCACTGTCTTCCCTGGCCTTGCTGACAGAACTGGAAATCTGTCTTGGCCCCTGTTCTAGAAACCTCAGAACTTACTGGAAATGAGCTTGCCTCCTCCAGCTCCTAGCACCCTGAGCTCCAGTCAGGCCTGCCAGGGGTCTGGACACCCTCGGGAGGGCAGGATTGCAATGTGCCCCAGAGTGACTGGGGGCCCTCTCCTGCCACCTCCTCCCCCAGAGACTCTCTGAGGTCCCCTAGAGCCAACCACAGCCCCTGAGCATCCCTGTCTCTCCTCAGAAGGGACCGCACCTCACCAGCCCCCATCCCATCTTTTAGGAGCCGGTCTGCCACATCTCAGCCACTAAACCTTTGCCGATCTCCCCCCCTCTTTCCGAGCTGTCTTTCCCACTCAGTATCCTTTTGTGGCTGGCTTCATGAAGCTCACCTGTACTTTGAAATCAAATGCCATTTTGTTTACCGTATATTAAAATATTTGAGCCCATATTTTACTGCTCCAAGACTCATATTCATATTTTTAGAGTATGGAATCTCTGGAAACCTGCTTGCTGCTATCTATGGCCAACAACAGGCTTGAGCCCCATCCTGTTTTAGGGTCTCCCCATGCAGGGAAGAGTCACCCCTGTTGTGTTTGCAGCTCTTCTCCACCCATCAGCAGCACTGCTCTGTGATATCCATCTACCTTCATGCCCTCTCCAGCCTGGATCTGTGCTCAAGGTACATTGTTCAGTAAAGTTCATTTGCACCGAGGTGTTTTTAAAGCTCCTATATTGTTGTTATAATGATTATCCCAAAATGAAGGTGGGAAGGCAGATTAAAGGTATTATTAGCCATTTGCAGATCAGTACTTTTCTTTATGTAAAACTGTACAGATAGTGGGCATGAAAGTGCTTTATAAAATAATATTCAAATCATTATTTCAGGCATGCCTGTATTATTGCATTTTTACAAATGTACCAGTTAAAACAAACAGGCCTATTGTTCTTTATAATTATGCTTTTAACTAGAATGTGCCGCTTTTAACCACGCTTCCACTATTTCTTCTGTAGCTGTTGATTTTCTTTTTCTTGAAATAGCTGCACATTTCTAGAACGAGAGTCATAGAGTCACACCGAGAACGACCTTAAAGCTCCTACGTGTTTCTTTGCTTTTGGGCGGAGCTGCCTCTAAACCTGCTCAGAAGCTGCAAGCGCACATAACTGAAACAGATAGAGTGAACGCCTTCCTGCTTATAAATGCAACTTACACATTTTTAGAAATGTGCCCCACATCTTCCCTCCCTTCAACAGCAGACACAGAAGTAGTTAGCGATACATTTAGTGATACGAGTACTCACTGGTCCAGATCAAAACAAAGTAACAAACAAGCCGGACTGCATCCTTTTGCTAGTACTCAGTATGAAGGGCCGACAGTGATTGGACGTGCTGCTCTTTGTGGGCCGCTTTTGGTCCTTTCTTGCTCTACCTGCTTTTGCTTCAACCATGATAGTTAGACAATAATACTACAGGAAATGCTCAGAGCACAGTACAAGTTTCCTGTTTTAATTAAACGCCCCCCATTGCAGTAAACAGGAGCAAGGAGCCACAGTGTGTTACCGCACGGCAGGGAGGCTACAGACAAGAACAATGAATTGTGCATTTCGAAAAGCTGGAAGAAAAGATTTGAGTTATTTTCATCATGAAGAAATAATAAACGTCTGAGGAGGCAAGTATGTGCAAATGTGACTTAAACGTTGTAAATGTTCATCATGTTACCCCGTTATTATGTGTAATTTTTTTTTGGTGGTGGCGGTGGTACCAGAAATTGAATCCTAGATCTTCACACTGAGCTACATCCATAGCCCCTTTTATTTTTTATTTTGACAAAGGTCTCACTTAGTTTTTAAGGTACTGAGGCTGTGTTCCCACTTGTGATCCTCCTGCCTCAACCTCCCAGAATGTAATCCTCCCAGGATTACAGGTGTGCGCCACCGTGCCTGGCAAATTTCTATGTTTTTACATCAGTTAAAATAAACTTAATTCAAATGAAAAAATAAAGCCGAGGCCAATACAATTGCCATTTGACCTTATTCTTCTGTAGTTCCTACTATACAGGATGATGTAAATATGACCTTATTTTTTTTCCTATACCATTGCATCAAATACTTCCATGTTCTGACAGGATTCTGATAATATTCATTTTCATAAATTCATATTATTCAATTAAATAAATATGCCATTTTTTAAAATTATTCATAGTACAACAGTAAACATTTTGGTCCAATAAAGTAGTGCCTTAATTTAAGTTTCTAAAAATCAGTCCTTGAAATTATTGATCAAAGTTTTCTTTAAATTCTTCTGATTGTCTATAATCAGCCAGGTACAAGGACATGGGCTTTGATGCTTCAGTGATGTGTGTGTGTATGTGTGTGTATGCGTACATGTATGTATGTATGTACATGTACGAGTGTAAGTATGTGTGTGTGCACATGTGTGGGTGACAGCCATGTTCTTTGGGGAATCAAACCAAAGCCAGGCGTGTGCTAGGCATGTGCTAGGCGTGTGCTCTACCATTGAGCTACCCCACAACCCTGGTGACATGAATCTGTACTAAGTGGGAAATAGTATTTGATGTAATTAATCATCTGGGAACCAAATACAAAGGGGGCTCTAACCTCAGCAGCTATTTATGTTAGATTATTAAAAACTCAGCTTAATTTCAGGTTATCAGAGAATGAGCTAAGGTCTCCTGTCAGATTATCAGTTGGAGATCTATTACAGGACCAGCCCAGAAATGGGAATGGTTCCTGGTTGGCTGACTGCCCCGTCCAGTCCCTTCCTCTAGAGGCCTTTGACCGCCATAAACCTGCACGTGGGAAAGATGATTCTGTCTTTTCTAATTTGATTGTATTTCTCCCTTGCTGCAGAAATCTTCAACAGCTTCTGCTGTCCACAGGTAAGTCCCGAATCCAGGACAAGGCAACAGCAAGGGCACAGAGAGCATTACCCTGCACAGGTCACATGGGCCCAGGCCCACGTTTGATCTCATGCCAAGACTTCACCTCCAACCTGTTGGTCTGTGCAGTGAGGATCTGCTTTATGGGGCTGCACAGATCACTGAGATTGCAAGGAAAGGGCCCAGCCCACAGTGAAAGGCCTCCTTCCTCTCTCTCCTCTTCAGTCTGGGTTCCACCTTTGCTGTCCACCAGCCAAGGAGCCCCTTGTCCACCTGTTGCTTTTCTGTTTTGGCTCCTCTGCTCATTCTGTTTTCCCCAGAGAATTCCCCTTCCCTTCCCTTCCCTTCCCTGCCCTGCCCTTCCCCTTCTCTCCTTCCTGCCTGCCTGCCTGCCTTCCTTCCTTCCTTCCTTTCTTCCTCCTTCTCTCTCTGTCCTCCCCCATCTGTCTCTCTCCTCCTCCTTTTTATTGCTTGCTGTACATGTTCATCTTGGGGGAGTTGCTGCGTGCATACAACATATCTTAATCATTTCCAACCCCTTGGCCCCCTGTCCCCTTGCCCAGCACACACTTGTTCTTCGCAGCTCCAGGACCCTATCTCAGACCTCCTAGGAAGCCTGTCCGGTTTGGCCCCTCTAGCAGGGGTCATGGTCTGCAGTGGGTGACAGCCATGTTCTTTGGGCTAGAGGCTGTGCCTCAGGCTCTCTGAGTCCCTTCGTCACCCACCACGATACTGATGCCACGTGGGACGCTGCCGTTGGTCTCATTTAATTCTAGGCTCTTATCCCCATGCTTCTTTCTCTTGCTGTCCTTCTGCTGCCGTCCTTCTTTACATTTCACATGCAGTGACATTCCACTTTGAGAGCAGCCACCGCGAGCACTAGAGATGGAAGGCTGTGACCTCCGCCTGACCCCATGCAGGCACATGAAAATCGCAGTAAATGAGATGAGTTTCAGGAAGGGGAAGCAGCTTTTGCATGTCTAAATCTGTCTGTTTTGGGATGTAAGCCAAAGTCAAGGGTCCAAGGCTGTTCCCAATTCTATTGCATTCCATGTATTATTTATACAGTGCATATTGCGGCAGCCTCCAAGCACTTTCCAATGAAATACAACATACCTCTGGGGGCGAGGAGGGAAAGGAGGACAGGAGGGGCAGGCACTGGAACCGGCTATCACTGTGAGCCTTGAGGGCCCGGGCCAGGACTAGCGGCTCCTCCCCTGTCCACAGGTGTGAATAATGTATTGTTCAGACTCAGTGGCATAAATTTACACTGTGAGCTGGATGCCAAGCTCTGCTGAAAAAGCCTTCTTTATCCTTGGCTTGAAAATATGCACTGTCTTGGGGGAGACAAACCCCCTGTGTCTCTGGTATCCACCCTGAAACTCAAAACCTGATTAGAATATAATTGATACCAAAGCTCACCCTGCAAGCTTGGTGCATGTGCGTGCATGTGTGTGTGTGTGTGTGTGTGTGTGTGTGTGTGTGTGTGTATGTGTGTGCTTAGGGTTCCCTGTAGTAACAGAGCCTGCGAACACAAGAACTTCTGGAATCTCAGTTTTATCCATGTGGCTCCATCTCCTCTGGCATCTGGAAATTCTCAAAAGGGACAAAAGAAGGAAAGAGGCTGGTGGTGCCCTCGGAGCCCAGCACCATGCATCTGAGCATGCCCAGGATGTTGCGTGCTTTTCTTCTGAGTTCTTCAGCGAGCTCCTGGTCATGCGCCCTTCATTACAGAGGACTCAGAAGCTTTGGGGTCTCCCCAAAACAGAAAAACCATCTGAACACACTCACACCAGACCACTGCCCCTCTGAGGGCATCTCAGGTGATTGGCCCTTTTCTTGGGCAATGGAGGGGATTTCACAAGCCTCTGGGCAACACAGATTTTGTGTGGAGACCTTACCCACACCAGTGAGATGAGTTAAATGTGCTGCTTCTGCCTGGGGTGCTCAGTATTGTCTTTAGTGATTTAAAACCCTGGCTCCAGGGTAGCCGAACATGTGCCATCAAGGTTATTACGGTTTGAAGCATTTCCGTAGGAGCGGCGATGGCAGGGTAGGAGGGTCAGTGACTAAATCCAGGAGAGACTGAGCTCCCGCAGGGATGGGGCCAGGCAGGAGAGGGTGGGCATTGCCCCAGGAAAGCGGTTTTCAAACTCACCTCTCTGGTCCTTGTCCACAATGTGCATGATGTCCTTCTGTCACTTCCCATCATCCGCGAAGAATGCTGACCAAGGGATGGGAGGGAAGCACGCGTCAGAGCTGGGAGGGAAGTGGAGAGGGGACAGATGTTAGGCCGGAGGTGACCGAGGAAAGCTCCCAGTGCCCTGGAGTGAGAAGGTGGCTGGTGGCAGCCACAGCAGACTTGGAGAAGGTGTAGACAGGACCTTGGCTTTTCAGAAGCACCAGGAGTTAGGGCTGCATTTCTTGTATCCCTGTAGAATGGGGAGGGTAGGGATGCAAGGGAAGGTTGTTAACTACGAATCTCGAAGACAGAGTTGAACTGAGTAACCCTGGCTACTCAGGAGGCCAAGGTGGGAGGGTCACAAGTGAAGGTTGGCCTGGGCCATGCAGCAAGACCCTGTCTCAAAATCAAGTTTTAGAAAGTGCTGTAGGGGTACTTTAGAGACAGAGCATGCTCAAGGTCCTGGGTTTGATCCTCAGTACTGAAGGAAAATGTGGAGCCGTGATGAGAAGCAGACTTGAATAAGAACTGCTGAAATAGGTATTTGACTCTAATTGGAGGAAAGAAAGCAAAAAAGGAAGAAGAGGAGGGAGGGAGGGAAGGAAGGAAAGAAAGTCTCTACTGGCCTATTCCAAGCCCATCGGGGTTCAGTCCGCTTAGGTCGGGCCCCGGGAGGGCCGTGCATGCGATGACAGGTGGGTAGAGAGAAGGGCACTCAGACAGACCGCACCTCACCTCCAGCAACACAGCAGCTTCCAGGAAGCAACAGAGGTAGGACGAGGAGCTGGCGCCTGGCGCAGAGCAGCAGTCCCCAACCTCATGGGCACCAGGGACTGGTTTCATGGAGGACAACTTTTCCACGGATGAAGGAGTGGGAGGTTGTTATGGTATTAGAGTCTTGTATGTGCTTTTTGGTTTTGCTCTGTTTTTGAGACAGGGTCTCGCTGTGCAGTTCAGGCTGGCCTCCATCCCACGTAGCCCAGGCTGGGCTGGAACTTGCAGCCATTCTCCTGCCTCAGCCGAGTGCCAGGATTACAGGCACGTGCCACCACACCTGGCTAGATTCTCGTACTAGTCCCTGGAACGCACAGTCTCATTAGGGTTCCTGCTCTTGTGAGACTCCAGCGCTGCGGGCAGGCGGTGGAGCGCGGGTGGGATGTGAAGATGGGGGTGGCTGTAAACACAGGTGAGGCTTCCCAGGCTTGGTGCTCACCTCCTAACAGGCCACCAACAGGTTCCAGGGGTCAGGACTCCCCCGGAGTAGACAATACTGAATCCAGGAGAATGGCCGAGTAAAACCGGCAGCCACCAGTTTCACGTTAAGTGGTACTGCTGGTCGTCTCTTCAGCGAAATGGATCCTCACGACCATCCTGTCGGAGACATAGCAGTACCGTGAAGTTACCCACAGGACAGAAGTTGGAGCTCACATCTAGAAGGATCTGTATTGGCCACCTGTTTCCTCTGCCCAGCGGACTGGCTGCAGGGTCCCTGAAACCCTCACAGATCAGGCTTTCACTGCGGGCGACAGTTGTGGCTCTTACACCAACATGAGGCGCCCTGCCCCACTCTGGCCCATTGCAGCCACCAGGAATGAGAACCTCCATCTTTACATTCTTCAGAGAAGCCAGACATTTTATATTTAAATGAAAACTCTATATTTTATTGTTGGCTCATTTGAAAAGGAAAAGAAATTCAAGCGTCATACGAAGTAAGAACCCATGCCCAGCGGTAGGGGGTGGTGCTCTGCACCTCTCCACTGGCTCCCTCCGGGCTGGCCCCGGGAGTGGAGAACCAGTCACTGCTCGGCCCTCCGGGCTGGCCCCAGTCACTGCTGCCTGCATGCCCTTCCTCCTCCTTTCTATGACCCACGAACTGCTGCTCTGAGAGCTGCTCCGGGTCATCTTCCATCTGATACCTGGCTCGTTGCTGCATTTCGGTGGGGGGATCTCGGAAGGAAATGGTAGCGAGGGAAACCTGGGGCTGTAGGTAGATGGGAGAGGGCAGGGCAGGGAGGACTAAGAGAGGATGGGGAGATCCTTTGCCCAGGAGCTGCTTGCAAAGGAGAGGAAATGAAGAGACGGGAGCTGAGAGCCCTTTTAGTAAATATTAAATAGTAATGAAATAGAAAGTAATAAGCTATGAAGAGAATGTGCTGTTCCTGCCAGCCGCTCACTGTATTTCGGCACCCAGCTGGGTACCAGCACTTAACACATTTCTCCTGACACTGGAGACAGTTTTACTGTGCTAGGAGCAAAAACCTGAGTAACACATAAAAGACAAATGTTTTTGCTATTAAGGAAACAAATAAATGAGAGGATGAGAATGACGGAATAAAAGAAAGAAATTTTCCTCCCAGTGTTCTAAATCGAGGTTATGTCTCACGGCAGGCAAGACGGCATTAACGAGCAGGCGAGTTTTGAAATAACTACAGTGTAAGTGGTCTGCTCTGCACTCGGTAATGAAAATGCTTGAGTGTGATGCTTTAGTCATTCAGACACAACACACTTTCGTTCCTGCAGTATACAAAGTGCCAGGCACCGTGGGGAGGCACAGAAACAGTCGCTACATCTAATAGCAGCTTACAGCCCAGTGCTATTAGATATTCGATGGGGACACCACTCCCCCCAAAGCCCCTATCAGATCTTTAAACAGCTTCAAGCAATAAAAATCTATGCGCCAGACACCTCTCCCAGAAAACATCCCTTTGCACTCATCTGAGCATAATTCAAACCACATTTCCCAAAACTGTGACTCTGCTACACAGCCACTTGTTTTCATGTTTCCATAAGAGATGCAAAAAATAGCATTTTCTTGGGAGCATCTTTAGGCTTTCAAACAATAAGGTGATGTTTATATTTATTTCACCATATGCCTACCTGAACGTGGGCTGGAGGCTTCAATTACTGTGTGTAGTGTGATCTTTTCTCTCTTCTCTGTCCTTTCTTTTTGGGCATTATACCACCGGGAATTTCATACACACTATCAAAAGTGCCACCACATCCCTCTCTCTGTCCTCTCCATCCACTCCTACATTTAGGGCATCACATCTGCCCTAAATGTAGGCACAACATAGTGGAGTTCTGCCCAGTGAGAAGGGTGAATCCACGTACCAGCAAAAGAAAACAGGTTTGCTTAATGCATCTTTCACTTTATCTTCACCGTGTCCCCAGCAGGATCCAAAAACACAGTACAGGACCAGGGTGGTATGTTGGCCCTGAGTGACGTGTTTCAGTAATGCAGTTTGGTTTTTCAGTACTATCTGGGTTGTTGATGTGTTATCAAAAGACATATCTACAGAGAAGCTTTCCACTCATTTCCTGCCAGGGCTTCCCCAGTATCAAATTTACTTCTTGTCTCTCCCATGACAGCTAAAACAGCCAAGTATTTGGACCCTCCATGATACTATGCAAGTCAGACCCCATTTTCCAGACAGAGACAAAATTCATATGGGTTTTTAACTCTTTTTCAAGTAGATCCTGATCCAGTATAAAAAAATGGGAACAGGTGACCGATATTCTCAAAGACTCATAAAAACTCAGAACATTCTAAAGAATAAATACCTTTGAGAAGAGTTGACCGAGAATCCTAAGTGAGATGGAACAAGCAGCTGAGTTTCCAGTCACTTGGTTCACAGCCCACTCGCAGCGGAGCTGGGGCCCGAGGCTGGTCGGGCCTGACGCTGGCCAGGCCTGGGTTCCAGCCTGTGGCCAGGTGCCCTTGCTTTGCGTCCTTTAACCCACATCCGCAACTCTTGATCTCATCTACCCATTTGAAGTTTCTTTCTTACATCTTCTCCATTATCTCTAAAGCCTCTGTGGTGCTTTTAAGAAATCAATAGAAACATCTTAGACTTTTGAGTGTACTTCAAAACAAAAATAAAAAGAGTTTAATTGGTCCAGCTGGTATTCTTGTTTATTTAAAAATTTTTAAAAAGCTGATCTGTGTTGAATGTAGAATCCATGGAAAGTGATGCCCTTTTCCCTTTTTATTCACAGTAACCTCTGAGAAATCCTTATCATTTTTTTTTCGTAAATTTACAATAGTCCAAAAATTATTTTATTTTCTTTCTGTGAGAATGAGTGATGGTAATTTTTATAAATATAATAAATGTATCTCATGTAACCTTACCATTTAATATCTTTTTATTTATTTAGCGGCACTGGGGCTCAATGCACGTTAGACAAACCCTTCACCACTGCCACCTCCCTAGCTCAGTATCTATAAGTTTCATTTCAATCACCTTAAGTCAGCTAAAAGCCCGTTTTATGTTCCAGTTTCTTTCTTTTCACTATTATCATTACTATTTTGGTTTGGGGGTTGGAACTCAGCACTCAGCACGTGCTAGGCAAGCACTCTGTCTTTGAGCTACATCCTCACACCTATATTGTTTTAAATAAGTTTTAAAATTCTATCATTTAGTGAATTATCTCAGGTTTTCGCAAAGTGCATATTACTTATTATATAGCCACCATAAGCAAACCTCGTTGGCAGCCCCGGCGCTCCTGGGGACCCCGCTCCCACCCGGCTGGGGACAGAAGGTGGCAGTATCACAGGGCCCAGGTCCTGCAGGAGCAGGCCTCCCGCCCTGGACTCCTCCGTTGCCTCCATCACTTGGGGAAGGAGCACAACTCGGGAGGAAGAGAGCGCCGGCACCAGGCATCCCCTGCTCTGAATGGGGGGGGGGCTTTTACTGTCCTTTTGTGCATTTCCCTGGGACCTGCCTGCCACTTTGACTAGTCTGCGTCTGCAGCTCTCTATTACACTCATCGTGAGGAGCTGCTGCGTGTGCACAATGCACCTTCATTCTGTGTACTCCTGTTCTCCGCCTTCCCCTCCCCCTCTCTCTTTCCTATTATCTGTCTTTTATTTGGCGCTTTATATTTTCAGTTACTCATATAAAAGAAACCATGTGATATTTGAACTTGTGTGTCTGATTTATTTCACTTAACATTATGGTCTCGAGCTGCATCCATTTTTCTACTAATGACTCATGTTTATCCTCCTTTATTGCAGAGTAGTGGGCCACTGTGTGTAAATACATTTTCTTTATCCATTCCTCTGTTGGTGGGCATGCAGGCCACTTCCAAGATATGAACTGTGCTGCTATGAGCGTGGGTGTGCGTGGATCACTGTAACATGGTGTCTTTCGCTCTTTGGGGGAAGGTACCTAGGCGGGGAAGAGCTGTGGGACCCGGTTATCTTGTTATACTCTCTCAGGCCACAGTTCTCCTGTTTGCTTCTTGTTCATTTTCTTTCTGATCACACAAAACCTCAGTGTGACTGCGGACAGAATCTCAAACGCCAGGGTGCAGGGCACAGCCTCTCTGCTCCTCCACTGGGCTGTGAAGATGGAAAGTGGGAGTGGGCAGCTCTTCCCAAGGAAACCAGCTGGGCCATTTTATTCTAACTACTGGGGACTAGGTGCGGTGCTGCACACCTGTGATCCCAGCACTCTTCAAGGCTGAGGCGGGAAGATGACAATTTAGTGACTTAGCAAGACCCTGTCTCAAATTTTTAAAATAAAAATAGAAAAAATGGGGGCTGGGGATTTAGCTTACGGTTAGAGTGCTTGCCACACAAGCACAAGGCCTTGAGTTCAATCCCCAGCACCAAAAAACAAAACAAAAACAAAAACAAAAAAATAGAGAATATGGCTGGGGAGACAGCTCAGTTGGAGGGGCCTGGAGTCGGCCCGCAGGACCCCGGAAAGCAGCCTGGTGCGGCCTCATGCTCTCCCTGCAGAGCTGCAGATTCTGCTTTGCTGGGTTTTTGGTTATCTAAGAGCATCTGGGTATTTTTCAGATAACCAGACTCTGTTGTAATGTGACTTTCTGTCACAACAGATACAGAGATCAGGGCAGATCCTCTCGGAGATTGTTCCCTAAGTACGAATGATAAGCGCCAGTAGATAAAACTGTAATCAATCAAGTAATGGGACCGGCAGAAATGAGAAGAATGTTTCTGATTGAAAATCTAATGTAAATTTTGCCCTTAACAAAATCAGAGAAATGTAAAGAATGAGAGGAAATTCTAGGAATACAAAATTAAGCAAGAGGAGGATTGTTTAGTGAGCGAGGGCTGTAGCTCGGGCAGAGAGCTTCCTGGCCGGGAAGAGGCGGGCGCGGAGGCCGGTGGGAGGGGTAAAAATGAGCACTCGCATGAATAAACAGTGTCTGGATGGAGTTTTTCCTTTTCCGTTAGGGTTAAGTAACTTCTTAGAGTACCTTTGCTTATGAGTTCATCGATAAATTTGTCAGTAACACCCTGTGCCCTCCCCCACCCCTGCAGTGGCGCCTTCGCACTGAACTGTAGCCCCCGCCCCTTTTATTTTTCACTTTGCCGCAGGGTCTCACTGCAGGGACAGGGGTCCCACAGGCAGGGAAAAGATGGGGTAAAGGCCTCATTAGATGTTGTTAAAAATTAATAGACAATGTTGATCTCTATAGCCAGACTCTAAAAGCCAGACAGCTACAATCAAATAGAAGAATGAAGGCAGCTGGATTCTAACAGTTATAGAGACAAAGGCAAAGAGACTGGTTCCGGGGAGGCCCCAGGTGATCTGATTAACATGAAGAAAACAAACTCTCCCTTTTGATTCCTATATCTATATAACCTGGCCCTCAGCCACCCACCTACAATTTCCAAATTCCAAAGGCCAACGTAGAGAAAAAAACCTCAGTAAAAAGGGGCTACAACGAAGGGCCCACAAAAGAGCATTTTGCTTTCAAATGCTCCCTGCTCGTTGAGTAGCTATCTATCATCTCCCTTTCCCCCCTTTTCACCACTTTTGAATAAATTGTCTTCTCTTCATTTAAACTGGGTTTCTTTTCTAGCGGGGCAGCAGCTCACAGTCCACCTCCGGCCGTGACATCACTAGATGGCCAAGTTGCCCAGGCTGAGCTCAAACTTGTGATCCTCCTGCTTCAGCCTCCCAGAGTGCTGGAATTATAGGCATGTATACCTGGTACAATCTGCTTTTTGCTGTCCTCTCAAAATTGCATAAGATTAAATGTTTGATTCGGAAAAGCATGAACAATATTTTTACCATTTTAAAATGATCACTGAGTATGGAATGCTCTGAAGAGCCTGCGAGGGTACTGGAGGGAGCCAACCACACATCAGAGTCTGGATAACTTCCAACTCCCCGCTGCCCTGCCCTCCCGTCACTCTTGGGTTAGGCTTCTACCTGGGTGTCGTCTCTGGCTTTCTGCCATGTGGCCCACAGGTCACCAGAACCAAACCCGCCCACAACTGTGAGAAGACGGATGAGGCAGCACTCAGAGGTCCCCGCTGAGTCTCAGCCCTAGCAAGTTTGCGACCTACCCCTCTGAGCCAGAGGCCCCCAGCGAGGGACACTCCAAAAGCTCGGAAACTGGGAAGCAGCGTAGGCGTTGTTTTAAGACACCGTGTTCTGGGGTAATTTTTTTGCAGCAGTAAGTTACCCCATTCTTGTCCAGTCCCAAACTTCCACCTTCATCAGCAACCTCCCATTTCCTCTTCCTGGTCTGTTCTCTCTCGCCACAATTTCCCACATCCCTGCTCCTTCTTTAGTGGAACAATTTAACATTCTTCTATTTTACTGGCCCCTTGAGGCCATGCCCTAAGGGCCTTCCCTTCTTTATTTTAAATGGCCTAAAAATAAAACAGCATGTTATCCACCTAAGAGAAATTCTGGAGCTCACTGTTATAGGAACAAATTTTTCAATTTAAGAACGTGACTCATCCAAAATAAATACTGTATCTACGATTCCATCAACTTGAAAAAATACTTTAGCTCTTGTACTTTTGATAAAGTTGAGATTAAAAATGCAGATGATTAAGTAATCAATTTCCTGATTACTTATACATTTCATGGTAATAAAATAAATTATTTTGAAACAATTGAAAAATGTTAATTTTGGTCTAGTATTTTGTTTGGATAATTACTATATGTTCGTATGAAGTGTTTGCATCTGAGATCCTCAAGATTCTAGCCTTCTGTGCTCAGCTAGTATTTCAGTTCCCTAAATGAAATGCCTTATGCTGCCATGCCCCACTTATCACCTTCAAAAGTGTTGCATTTGAGCTGAGCACGGTGGTGTGTGCTTGTAGTGTGTTATGGTTTGTGCCTAGATGTCCCTCCAAAGCCTCACACAGTCATAGCTGGGGCTTTTCAGAGGTGGCTGGATCTAGAGTGTGTGATACTGGGATTAAGGGTGTGTGATTACTAAATTAGTACACTGATTGGTTCGGCATATTTCCGGGTGTGAGTGTTACTCGCCCTAAACTGGGTAGCCAGCATACAATATAAAAAGGACAGAAAGAAGCTGCTATCATTGTTTGTCACCTTGCTGGTTTGCTACTTCACTTGCTGCTTGCTGCCTTACTGCCTTCTGCCTGCCATGAACTGTTTCTCCTCTGTGACGCCCTCTGCCTGCCACCCTGCTTTGGAGCCAGCCAACTATGCACTGAAAACTCTACAAACTGTGAGCTAAATCAACCTTTCCTCCTTTAATTTGGGGTGTTGGGTATTCAGTCTCAGCAACAAGAAAAGTAACTAAGACAGAGTCTCAGCATTCAGGATGTTGAAGCATGAGGACTAAAAGTTCAAGGCCAGCCTGGACTACATAGCAAGGCCCTGTCTCAAAAAAAAAAAAAATTATATTAGGGCTTGGGGTATATCTCAGTGGTAGAACACTTGCCTAACATGCCTGATGTCTTGGGTTCAACCCCTAGCACTGTAAAAAACAAAACACAACCCCCCAAACTACTTACATTAAAGGTGATAAATTAAAAAATCAGCATTCCCTGAAATTAGACTTCTCCTCCACTTCCTGGGGAACAGGAGCAGAAGGAAACTTTTCATGGTTCCTCAGCAGCCCGCTTCTCTGGACTTGGCACTACTCATCCCTCCCCAAGCCCTTCTCTTTCAGTTTACTGTTTTTCTTTAACCTGGAGCCCCCAAATTCATTCCCACTATAACCTTATTTTTCCTTAATACAGAGCATTTTAACTTAGATTTCTTCAATTCTTCCTCTCCCTCTAGGTTGTTAGTCAAAGGCAGAGAAGAGTTTCAACTTGCACCACCAAGGAGGTCCCAGATGCTTTAGTGATTTCTTTTCCAGACATCGGCATCATTTTCCACTGAAAATGTTCTAACTGCTTCAAATAAAATCTGAAAAAAGGTTATATTGGAGTTTAGATGAAAACACTAAGTTTTAAAAATCCTAAGAAAATATACAAGAAGAAAAGTCATTTTCATATTGAGATCCTAAGGCTGAATCCATACTCTAAACCAATTCATAATCTCACAAATAATTTAATGATGGTAATTATTGGCCTCCCTCTAGGGATCAATTTCCTTATGTTTAGATACTCGTTCTGTGGCACAACACAAGAAAGGCAGACTTTAGAAAGTTTGGGACACTAGCCTGTCTCTGGAAGGCAGGCAAAAACACAGAGCAAAGGGTGCTGCGAAGAGAAGCTGACCCTAACCCTAACCCTAACCCCCTAACCCTAACCTCCTAAACCTAACCCCCTAAGCCTAACCCCCTAACCTGAACCCAAACCCTAACCCCCTAACCCTAATCCTAACCCCCAACCCTAACCCTAACCCCCTAACCCTAACCCCCAACCCTAACAATAACCCTAACCCTAACCCTAACCCATGCAGGTGTCCTTGTGGGCAGGAGGCTGCCGCTGGGTGTGCCCGAGCAGCCAGTCACCTCGGTGTTTTCAGGGCCACCTGGGAGCGTCTAAGGAAAATGCCTTGAGCCATGTCTTGTGAACTGGACGGGGGACAGAAATGGAGCTGGCCAGGAAGGACGAAGCATGTCCAGAGGCACATTTTTCTGGGAGGCAGCGGGAATCCCGCAGAAGCAGAGTAGGAGGGCTGGCTGCAGCGGATGCCCTGAAGAGCTGTCCCCAGCCCAGGAGGAACACAACGCCAAATAAACGAAAAGCAGTTAAGGAGCAACAACCCGCAGAGCTCAGGGAAGGAAGAGCCGCGGACAGCGAGGACACCACGCTTGGAATGACCTCCCAGCTCCACCAGGGTGCAAGGGACACTGCACAAAGTCGCTGTCACCTCCTACACACTCACAGCTTGGGGAGTGGCGCTAGGCCACAGAGGGAATAGTTTCCAACTATGATCATTTTTTCATATGAGAGAATGTCAGTCATGTAAAAACAACTTTTTAAAAGATGATTTATTTGAAGGTGGAAAAAAGAGGGAAGAGAGATGCTACATAGCTGTTCTTGACAAGTAGGGAGCATTTGAAAGTGAAATACACCAAAAATAACATTTTGAAAAACATGCTGTTGAAGAAAAAACTCGATTTCAGTTACAAAAAGTCAGAAATAATTAGCCAGATTGGGGAATCAGTATTCTCTGTCATGGATGTGCAGCAAGACAAAACTTTGACACTACGCTGCGGAACTGACCTCAGCGGTGAGTCAGGGTGAGGATTCTAGCTGAGAGCCTTCCTGTGCACATCAGAGAAAGACTTGGACAGTGCCGGGGGCACAGGAGGTGCCTGGTCCTGTTCGTTCACCAACCAGAAGAGAGCTTCTCCAGGAATTTTAACTATTGCGGAAGAAAGACCACATAACCCCTAGAGAAAACCCCGAGTGCCTTTCAGACCCACAGTGCCATGAGCAAGCAGGGAGCAGGCAGATTCCAAGGCAGAGTGTGGAGAAGAGTGCCCTGCGCTGAGGAGCAGGAGTGTTGGTTTTCTAGTCCTGGTTCTGCATCCGGAGCCCTGGTGCCTTGGTTAGTCCCCAGCCAACCTGGCCCAGGGCCTATCACCCACTTGTGGGGAAAATTAGGGGCACGGTCTCAGTGATAGCTGAGGTCACAACTAACAATGACAGTTGACACATTTGTGAGATCTATGGATGTGACTATTGTTACTGTTTTATAACACTTATTTTACATTATTTATTGTTTTTAAACATGTACTACAGCAATTAAAACGTTTTATGGCTTTCTTAAAAATTGTGTTTTATACAGAAAGTCTAGGTTATTTTCTAGTCCCCAATTAAGTTACCTACAACTGTGGGAAATTGGGTTGGCTGGACTGGCAGGGAACAGCAACCTTGTACTCCGAGTGCCAGCTTACTGGAATTAGAGTCCAGTGAGTGGACAACGGTAGATCCTGTCGTGTACTGGCCTGGCAAACCCAAATGTCAAAGGTAAAGTTGTGATGATCACGGTGTAGCTTGTAACTAGTGCCTACGCTTTCTCAAGGTGTGAGGCAAGGACAGATACAACACATGCCAGGGATGTAACAAGCACTTTACAGACCCGTCACATCTGCCGAACCATCCGCATAGTGATTATCCTTGTACAATAAAGCGACTTGCCAGTGCTATACAGAAAGCAGTGCTGGGACTTGGCGCCAAGTCTGCTGCTCTATTTGGTGTGTTGTCCAGATAGTTTTCTGAAAACAGGAATCTATATGAAAGGCATTAAAGGATTTGGTTCTTAAAAATGTCAGGAAAAGCCTGGACTGCAGCTCAGAGGAAGAGACTTCACCCTGTGTGTGCAAGGCCTGAGCTCCCTGCCCATCTCCTCACTTGCCACAGGGTGAGGAGGGAGTCGTGGGCAAGTGGTCCCAGAGCTTTCCAGTTTGCAAAGTGTACTTAGCAGGAGGATATTTGAACCACCTTTTTTTTTTTCCTTCTTTTTTCTTTTGGTTCTAGGAATTGAACTCACGGCCTTGTGTCTGCTAAGCTACATCCTCAGCCCTGGTGACAGGCTATTTGAATATTATTATGTAATTGTAGCGAATTCTGACCTATGTTTATATGGAGATATACACTACTGCTGTATTATAAAAGTCTCCTGTTTGTATCATGTCAGGTCTTTAAAATGTGTAATTTTCTTCTATCCCCAACATTAGGAAATATTTTTGTGTCAACCTCCACAATTGTAACTGTTAGAGTGATTATCAACTCTGAAGTGGCTGTTAAATTCTGGAAGCTAGAAAATAGCAAAATTTCATTCCTGCTGAGCAACAGCTCTGAGCTCCGTTACAAGGCTGCTGTTGATCATTGACAGCTGTGTTGTCTCTCACAGCAATGATCTGGTGGCCAAGAGAGAGCATCAGTGATCCCTGTAATGAGCTCAGTAACTGTCACAATGTCAATGACAATTTGGGCTGTAATTTTAACTGTTCTATTGGTGTGCTGTGCAGTGTATACAGCACAAATCTACACCTAGTTAATACTGCCACTTTCCCTGCTATTAATACCATCACTGTATTGACCTAGGTTTCATTCTTTCTTTTCTTTTCTCTGTTTTTGGGTACTACTACCTGCCAGTCAACCCAGTTAAAAAGCCAGGGTCATCCTTACACTTCACCTCTTGTTCCCAGCACAGCTCCCAAGTGTATCTCCTCCCTTCCTGTCTCCCCTGACCTGGTTCAGTTGCTCATTTCAATTTCCTGGACCACTTTACCAGTTGCCTGTGAGGGCACTGTGACTCCAGGCCTTGCTCCACAAGCTTGCTCTTTGCACAGCACCAAGATGGACCAGTCCCCACCCTGTTTTACTACCTTTCTGAGGTGCTCGCTGCCAGGGGAATGAAGCAATGGCTCACCAAGTCTATGTGGCTTCCTCACCTGGCCCGCCTGCTGGCAGAGCTGGGATTGGGGTCCCTCACAGGCCCATGTCACATCTGTGGGCTCTTGGGAAGTGATAGTCTTTGGGAGGCCAGGCCTGTGGGAGGAAGTCAGGTCCTGGGGACCTGGTCTTGAAGGGCGTATGCGGCCCCCAGCCTCTTTGTTTCTCTTGGCTGTCTGGCCTTCAAGAGGTGAACAGCTATACTCCGTAACACATTCCTACCGTGATGTGCCATCTCACCATTGGTCCCAAAGCCACCAGGCAACTAACCAGGGACTGAACAGTTCGAAACTGTGAACCAAAGGAAACCTGTCCTCCTTATAAGTTGATTGTTTCAGGTGTTTGTCACAGCGATGGAAAGCCAAGACACCTCTTAGTCACAACTCCAGCAGTACTGAACTTGGATTTGTGCTGTGCATTGTGCTGTGGGATATTTCTCCCCTCTGAGCCTTCTGCTATGCTGCCTCCTCTTCCCAACGTGTCCCCCTGCCCATGCCACCCTCCAGCTTTCTGTCCCTCATCTAGATCTCAGTCATCCTCTAAACACAGCTCAGGTATCACTTCCTCCAGGAACTTCTGCCTCACCACACTGTGAGTCCCACCCTCCCTCCCTCGCTGCCAAGGACTGTCCCCTCTGTCCCCAGGACTCCACAAGCAAAGCAGGGCCACGCTGAAGGTGTTCCTGTGCCATCGTGACACTCACTAGACTTTGCTCCAATTTTCTGCATGTCTCTTTGCAGTGCTAGCTCATTCTTTGAAAAGTAGGCCATCAGAAAGATAGAAAAATATTCAAATATACAAGAGAAAATAACTAAACACTTCATTAAAGATAATGCTAATAACTCTAAGACATGGCAAAACAAAACAAAACAAAAGTTTAAAAACCACCAGCAAATAATTAAAATAAATTAGTGGGAGTTAAAAAGATAGATCTAACCACAATGCCGTAGAAGTTGAAGAGACATGAAGAAGAAAACACTTGGCTAAGAAGATAATGTGGGGTGGGGCTGGGAATTTAGCTCAGTGGTCAGAGTGCCTGCCTCACAAGCACAAGGCCCTGAGTTCGATCCCCAGCACCAAAAAAAAAAAAAGAAAAGAAAGCGGACATTGAGTCTCAAAGTATAAGAAATACTTGGTTAGAGACATTACGGGAAGATAAAATTCTATGTATGAAGCCTGAGAGGAATGAAAGAATGGAATACACACTGAAAGCCACAAATAAATTGATATATCCAAGGCACAGACTGTGTTTAAAAGGGCTTTGTACTATGAGACTGGAAATACATGCAGAGTCCCCCGAAACACGTCTACACACTTTAGCAGACTGCTACACAATAAACGTCTGGAAGCTGTGTCACCACCCCGAGGCTTGTCATTGTAGAGGCCAAAGGTAACTTGTATTAATCTCATGATGTCTCAATAAATTAGGCGTTAAAATATTTATACAGGCTTTCCCAATCTACACATTTGCTGGCAGACTGTATATTTTTTCTTATTCATGTATTAATATAATCTCTGATTGTATTTTACCTAGCCAATGTTTTCCGAATGTATTTAACCATGGTTGGCATTTCTATCTGTTTTTCTTTTTGCACAATGCATTTCACCGTACATTCTTTGGAAATGTTACAAGATGCTGACGGGGCACCTGCCAGGCTGTCTGGGACAGAGCAGGTTCCGGGACTGGTACCTGGACAAGTCTTCTGTGTTGACATTGACAGACAAGGAAAAGTCATGAGCGACGCGGTTCCCTGGAGTGCCACCTCCGTGTCCACGTGCCCTTGGAGACCGGAACGCTCAGCTCTGGAGGCGGAACGTCCTTTCTCCTGTCACAGAGTCCTTAGCAACCACCGTCCTAGGTCCTTAGCGGGGAGAGTAGGCTTCGGTTCTGGCTGGCACAGGTCCATCGGTCTGAAGAAGCTGAGGCGCCCCGGGGGACAGGGAAGACAGTAGCCATGACGTCTGTGTCCTACCGGGAGCCGCTGTCTGCGACTGTGGGGAAACGAATGATTGTCACAGGTAAGGAGAGTTCCTGGCCCGCTTCACGAGGAGGGAGAAACGGTCTTCATCCCTCACCAGGACGAGGCTCACGTCATGGATCCGAGTGAGGTAACCACGCGCGTCTGTTCTACCGGACGCTAGCGTCTCATGCCACTCAACTTCTTGGTGACTGCCGTCCCCACAAACACGTCTTTACAGCAGCTGGCTCTATCTCTGCGTTAACTTGCTCAAACGAACCTTTTTACTAGCATAACCCTTGTGGCTCGTGTAAGATGAGCTGCTTGAGGTTAACAGAAAGTATACTTTTTTTGGTGCTGGGGCTCAAACTCAGGGCCTTGCTCGCTAGGCAAGTGCTCTACCACGGAGCTAAATCCCCAGCCCCAGTAGAAAGTACACTTTTAAACAAAATCTCATTGTTAGTGATTTAAGCCTCTTGTAGCTTAACAAATCTGATATATCTGCTTGATAAAAAAACTTGAGCAAGATGTGCATTCAACAAAGTTGTTGGGTTGTGTTTTATGCCTTTACCTTACTTAAAATGATTTGGTCAAATAGGTATGTAGAATTATAACCAAATCTAAAAAATAGAGTGTATGTGGTAAGTCTGTAAACTAAATTCTATCTTATCTCCTTTATTTTTTTCAAATTCTGAACATGCGGTAGTGTTACAGTGCCGCCGGGTATCAATGGTGGGTATTTGTGATTGATGTCGCTCATCGTCTATGTCAGCCACTTCCCTTTTTCTGATGCTCGTGGCTTCGGGGAAACCACCCCTATCCAAGCATGGCATCTGGCCAAGAGAAGGCTGGCTGCATTCCTGCGTTGCTTGACAACGGGTGGGACAGCCACCCAGACTAAGCCAGTCACACGCCATCTCCCTGGACAGAATGGCTGGTGTCAGCTGGCACAGCACCCATGTCCTGCCAAACTGGGCCTAAGGACTCCGCGATGGGACCCACACAGAGAAGCCCTGCTCCTGCTGTTGGGCGGTGGACACTGGAGTCTGCGGCTGCTGAGAGCCCGCAGGAGGGTGGGAGCTGATGCAGTAGCCAACCCGGAGGCAGGCCCAAGTGGAGCATCTGGGTATTACCTACTGAGGGCTGAAATTTTAGCTACATCTGAAATTTCCCATCTCTGAGACATTTTAGTAGACTTTATGTTTTAGAGAAGTTCTGTATTTACAGAAAAATTACCAAGTTAGTTCAGAACATCCCCACAGATAGCTTCCTCCCCCTTCCTCCTCCTCCCTTTTCTCCGCCTCCTTCTCCCTTCATTCTTATTTTTGTTTGGGCCTGGAGATTGAACCCAGGGCCCTGGACGTGCTAAGCACCTGCTCTACCATTGAGTACACTCTTAGCCCTCCTGGGTTATTAGCTTCTTTCGATTCATGAAGCAAAATGTATACATTACACTTCACTAAAATGCACGTGTTATTCAGATTTCCTCGGTGCTACCTAACGTCACCTTTCTGTTTCAGGGTTCTACCCAGCCTACTCCAATAGTCTCCACGTTTCCTTAGGTTCCTCTTGCGTGGGACAGTTTTCTAAACTTTTCCTTGTTTCTAGTGACCGTGGCGGTTTTCGGAAGTCCCGGCCAGGTATACTGTAGAATGTTCCTCAGTTGGGATTTGTCTGATATTTCTCTCGGGATTAAACGGAGAGGAAGATCTTAGGGGAAAAGCATCGCTGGCATCATGTCATATCATGACGCACGCTCAGCAGCGTGGCTGTCGCGGTGGCGGCTGTTGATTGAAGCAGCGTTCCTCAGTTTCTCTGTCCGGTCACTCTTTCTTCCCCGTGTCCGCCGTGCCCTTTGGCGGGAAGCCGCTGCGCGTAGCCCACAAACAGCGCTGAAGGAGCAGAGTTAAGCTTCCTTCCCTGAGGACTGAACGTCCACATAATTTACCTCCAATTATTCTCCGTGAACAAGCTGTCTCCTCTGCCATTTATTAATTTATCCAATTATTTAATCGGTATGAATTGTGGATACTTATTTTATAGTGTCGGCTGTAGTCCAGTACTAACTTCTAATTTCATTGGCCGTCGTGCCAGCTTTGACCCCTGCGACCTGTCAGCTGCCCACCACACCCGTTCCTCTGGGCTTGTGCGGCTGGTGGGTTTTGTCCAGCATGGTACTTCCTCACTTTGGGGCACTGAACGTTGCTCCAAGACCATCTTGTACTTCTCCTGTCCTGGTCACAGAATTGGCCATTTCACCAAGGAGCCCAGCTCCTGTCTGTGGAGAATGGGTCCAAAACTGAGGTTTGGGTGCTAGGTGTGCTCAGCGCTGTCGGGCAGGGTTTCAGGGTGTCTCAGAAAGAGCAGGGCAGTATCCGTGTATGTGCCACCTTGTGCATATACACGCAAGCTCCAGACATTCCTGTGTGTCGCCAGCTGTGTCTCTGTTTAGCTCGAGACGAGTTTTAATCATGTCCGCAAGTCAAATCCGTTTCTGTGCAGATCATTCCAGCCTCGTCCTCTTGCTTATCGGTAAGTCCTGCTCCCCCGGTGAGCAAGAAGGCTCCTGCTCACCACTAGCTACCTACTCATGCTAGTCTTCATGTGTGGCAGGGCCAGTGATCAGCCCACAGTCTCCTGGGGAAACCTTCATTAACGACAGAGCTCACTCGCAGTTCCTTCGGCTTTGGTCTCAGGAACTTGTTTCCAAAGTTACTTGGGTCCCGAAGCCACTTTCCTCAGGGCTGACACACAGTGCTGGCCACCTGCGACTTCAAGGAGCCGAGGTTCATTTCGGCTCACGCATTTTGCCCACAGTGCGCCAGCTCCCAGGCAGGTGGAAGGGCCTGGGAGGAGGATGGCCGCTCCTCCTGTGGCAGCCAGAAAGCGGATGAGATGAGGGAGGGGCCAGGCTGGTGAGGAGCCCTTCTGGGCCACACCCCTGTGAGCCACTTGTCTGGACCAGCCCCGCCTCCTAGCAGCAGGCTGGCTGTGAGCCCTCATACTCTACTCACTTTCCAAAACCCGCCCATGAGCGCGGGAGGCTCCTGGGTAACATCTACACAGAAACCCTGACAGCACGCTTACCCCGCTGCCCTGTAGCGAAAGTGTGTCTTACATTTGTAACACAGATTTTCTTGTCACAATTTGAAATTCTTCCTGGAATACTCCCCAACTTCTAAATAATTTTTTTTAATTTGCATACATCAAAGTTTTCTCTTTTGCTATAAGGTATATGGCTTTTGATAAACTCATGAGGACACCTATCAACCACTGTAAAATCACACAGAACAGTTTCACTGCTCTAAAAATGCCCTGCATTTCTCTGACTCATTTTCCCCTTTCTCCCCTGCAAGCACTGGCCTTTCACTCACTATGATTTTCCTTTTCCTGACTGTGACAGAGCTGGAATCATACAGTACATATTAAGTGCAATGGAAAAATAGGGGGAGTTTAAATTTCAAATGAATTGTTTAAATGACACATTGCCATTAATCCCTCTCAGAACACATCTCCTCGATTGAAGAAGATATCAGAAAATGAAAAGATAGCCCTTGCTCTTGGATAGGAAGAACCAATATAGAGAAAATGGCCATACTCCCAAAACTGTTATGCATACCTCCATAGATTAGAGAAGACAATCCTAAAATTCATTTGGAACCAAAAGAAACCTAGAATAGCAAAAGCAATTCTGGGCAACAAAAGCAAAGCAGGGGCCATCACAATCCCTGACCTAAAAACTATATTACAAAGCTATTCTAATAAAAACAGCATGGTACTGGCACAAAAACAGACCCCAGGACCTATGGAACAGATTAGAAGATGCAGAAACAGGTCCAAACACTCTCAGTCACCTTATTTTTGACAAAGGGGCCAAACAACCCCACTGGAAGAAAGATAGCCTCTTTAATAAATGGTGTTGGAAAAACTGGCTTATGCCGAAGGTTAAAACTAGACCCATATCTTTCCCCATGCACTAAGCTAAAATCAAACTCAAAGATCTAAATACTAAAACAGAAACATTAAATCTATTGGAAGATGGAATAGGTAGAACTCTTGAAGACATAGGTGTAGGCAAAGACTTTATGAACAAATCCCCAGTTGCCCAGGAAATATCACAAAGAATCAACAACTGGGACCTGATCTTGTTAAAAAGCTTTTGCACAGCAAAAGAAACCACCAACAGAGCGAAGAGACAACCCACAAAATGGGAAAAAAATTTTGCCAGCTATTCCTCTGACAAAGGACTAACATCTCGAATACATAAAGAACTCAAAAAAATCAGACCTCCCAAATTTAAAGACCCAATCCAGAAGTGGGCAACTGAAATGAATAGACACTGCTCAGATAAAGAAGTAGAAACAGCAGATAGACATATGAAAAAATGTTCAACATCACTGGTCATTCGAGAGATGCAAATTAAAACAACCCTGAGATTCCACCTCACTCCAGAAAGAATGGCTATTATCAAGAAATCAGCCAATAACAAATGCTGGAGGGACTGTGGAGAAAAAGGAACACTCCTCCACTGTTGGTGGGATTGTAGACTGGGGCAACCACTATGGAAATCAGTGTGGAGATTCCTCAGGGAACTAGGACTAGAGATTCCATTTGACTCAGCTATTCCCCTTCTTGGTATCTTCCCAAAAGAATTAAAAGCATCAAACCACAGTGATACAAGCATCCCTAGGTTTATAGCAACACAGTTTGTAAATCCTGGAAACAGCCCAAATGCCCATCAACCAAGGAATGGATAAAGAAAATGTGGTTGTTTTATACAATAGAGTACTACTCTGCCATAAAAAATGATAAGCTTGCGATATTTCTAGGTAAACGAATGCAACTTGAGACCATGCTCTTAAGTGAAATAAATTGGACACACATGTTTAAATACTGCATTGTTTCTCTGGTGTGAGAAACTGAAAGTGTAAATAAAGACTAAAATGTATTATATTTGGAAAGGGAAGAAAATGTCCAAATGGGAAGGGAACAACACAGCGGGAGAGGGAAAGGAACAGAAGGACAAGAGAAATAAGAATTTCGAAGGAAAAAATGGAAATAAGCTTTTGTAAATAAGGAGGGAGGAGGGGTGAAGGAATGAGAGAGGAATGGGAAAAAAAGAAGCAACAAGATATATCATGTACAGGTACAAATCCCATATGATGCATGTTATCACTATGTACATCTAAGATGTACCATTAAAATTTTTTTTAAAAACCCTTGTTTCCATGGGGTATTTATGTGCACTGTGTACAGATGACACACGATATAAAATGCTACTGTGTTTCATCACCCATTATACAAATACATATAGGAAAACCATCTCCCGTAAGCCAGGAACACTGGAGTGTACTCATCTTATGAAAGTGTGGTCATAGTTTGTGGAAATGTAAAGTAGTTTGACTACTATGGAAATCAATGTGGAGATTCCTCAAAAAACTAAAAATAGAAATTCCATTTGACCCTGATGTTCCCCCTCCAGGTATCTTCCTGAAAGAGTTAAAGATATCACACTACAATGATACACACATACCTGTATTTATAGCAGCACAACTCACCATGGTTAACGTGTGGAAACAGGCTATATGCTCATCAACAGATGAAAAAACAAAGAAAATGTTTTATGTACAATGGAGTACTACTCAGCCATAAAGAAGGATAAATTTGAGTTATTTATAGGAAAATGGAAGGCTCTTGAGACCATAAGTGAAATAAATCAGATACAGAAGGTTAAATATCACATGGTTTCTCACGTATGAGAAACATGAATATAAATGAAGAGCAAAATGAAAGAGATGACAGGAAAGAGGAAGGTAGACTTTGTGGAGATGGGAGGGGTCTAGGGATGGGGAGAGACTGGAGGGCAGCGAGGAAAAGGAGAGATCATTAAGACACGACGTGTACATGATGAATGTGGTTACTATATATCGAAAATGGACCGAGGAGGAGGAGGAGAGGAGAAACAATGACAACACCAGCAGCACTGCGGGGACACGCACAGGGAAACGCTCAGACCCGCGCGACAAGCAGAGTGAGCCGTGCGGGGGACTCTGCACACGCCTGCTCCGCTGACCTGGGTCCCAAACCCACTTACTCAGTTCATTTTTTTGCCCTGTGAAACTGTCACACTAATAACCGTGTCTCAAATCCAGTTTCTTTAAAAATAGAAAATGACCTGGCACTGAATGCCAGTGGCTTCCTGTTCGAAGAAAGGACAGAATGACCCCGCGGCTGCAGACCTGGCTTCCCTCTCACAACTTGATCAGGAGGGCAACAGTTCAGACTGTTAAAAACTGACGTGTGGCAAAAGCTTGCGCATTTGAAGGATACCTGAGTTTCACTCCAGAACCATGAAAAAAAGGCCAAAGGGAAGAAGAAAATCCAGGACTTAGCTGGAAATGATCTTCTGACAACATAACGAGCCATTTATTTAAAATAATTGAACATGTACTTAGTCTGGGCACATCTGGCCGAGCGATGTGTCTGCTTTCTGAGGACGTGTCCTTACTCTCCCCCGTGACCAGGAGTGGGCCTTGTGCCGTCACCATTTCCCTCAGACGCTGTTTTGTACTACACAACACATTCTTCTTTTTACAGAAGCATCGGCGTCGCATGCAAGCCTTCCGTCGACAGATGAATGCGAGTCCCGCCGATCGGGGCCTGCTGCCGCGGCCGGGAAGGCGTGAAGCCAGGAGCTGCCCGCGTGTGTGCGCGTGTGCGCGTGTGCGCGTGTGTGCGCGTGTGCTGTGGAGTTCTTTTTAAAAGCGCAGGAAACCCCTACGAGCCAGGATGAAGGGAGGAGAATTTGTCCTTTGGGGCCTTGATTTAATCCTCCAGAGCTGATACCTTGTATTTTTTTTATTTTCGTGGCCGTGGGGATTGAGCTTGGAGCTGGGCAACGAATGCTAAAGATCACTTCTTTAAATCGAGGTAAAATGCCCACGATTAGGCAAATACAAAACAAAAAATCCAAGGACGGTTTTCTGCGCACTGGGCCCTGCTCCGCCTACTAGGAAGTAAAGCTGAGTGTAAGCTCCTCTTTCAAGAAGCAAGAAGGGAAGGCTGCACTCAGCCCCGGCTCTCCCCGGCCTCGGCACACTCCGTGTCGTAGCATGATCTGGAGAATTCAGCCGTAACCCGACGTGCTAGGTGAGCGGTTCCAAACCTCCCTCCGTGTGACTGTCCGTCCCCGCGGAGCGGTGTTCAAACGCAGCGTCTGCGGTGAGTCAGGCGCACAGAGCTCGCGGGCGGCCTACTCGGCCCCGGACACTCCCTGCAGGTGAGAGCCGTCCTGGCCCGGCTCACCGGAGCCCGCCAGGAAGCTCGGCTGCTGGGTCTGGGGGACGGACTGCTCCTGATGCTGATGAGAGCCCACCCGAAGTGTGCATCGTCGGCTGGACTGTTGTACACGAACACTGGCCTTCTGGATACTCGCTTAGCCTGACGTCAATAATATTGAAGAAGAATGTTCCATGAAGAGTACTACATGGCCAGGTGTGGTGGCACACACCTGCAATCTCAGCACTTGGGAGGCTGAGGCAGGAGGATCATGAGTTGGAAGCCAGACTGTCTCAAAAAAACTAAACAAAATAAAACAAACATTTTATGTGTGTGTGTATGTTATAGAAATATTATATATGTGTGTATGGATATATATATACACATATATTTGTATAGATACACACATATATACATGCATACCTATTTCCCCCAAAATGGGAAATAAGCCCAAGCATGAGTTTCAGGATTCTTATAATAAGCCCCAAAGAAGCCTGAGTTAAATCGTCAGCCAGATGACACATTTAGTGTGTCTGTGGCAACACACAACAGACGTATTGAATTATAAAATAATAATATTGCTACACAAAAATAAATAACATTATTGACATTAATACTTAAAATAATATAAATTATAACTAAGTATTTGTAGATAGTCCAGTGGGTGCTTCTGGGCCAGAGCTGACGCCTACGTAAGCAGATGAACCCAAAATTTACTGCTGAATGACTGGTCAGAGAGCAGAAACAACGCATGGACCACATGCGTGCTTGGTAAGGAACAGACATGGGTGTGTCTAACGTGAATCTTCATAACTCGGTATGTGGCGTGTTGTAGCAATGTACTGCGAGCAGCCTACGTGGACAAGAAGCACTCCTTAAGGAGAGAGATCAGGGCCTGTAAGAGATGGCCCAGCTCTGTAAGAAATGGCTCCCAAGAAATTCAGGCTGGAATTCGGGGTTTGGAGAGTCATGACCGTATTACGGAAGATGACGTGACTGTATTCGAAGAAATGTAGATTTTTGTACATGAATAAATGTGGATTGTTGTACATGAAAAAAAAATAAGACATTCCCTGAAAATAAGCCCTATTGTGTATTTTGGAGCAAAAAAAATTTTTTTTAATTTTTTTGGTGCTGGGGATTGAACTCAGGGCCTTGTGACTTGTGAGGCAACCACTCTAACCACTGAGCTAAATTTCCAGCCTCTGGAGCAAAAATTAATATAAGACCTGGTCTCATTTTCAGGGAAATACGGTGTATAAATGGTATATATACACTTACACCTATATATAATATATACCAAGAGTGGGGGTCTTATTATTCACTATTTATTTTCCTCCAAATAATTTTTTTGAGTGTCTTTATGAGATATGATCAAAAATGCAGTGAAGGCTGCTGCTGAGTGCCATCCAACAGAAAGGGAGACTTTGTAAAAATATTATGGTGTCTTTAATTCACATTATTCACCAGATCTGGCACCATGCAACTTTTGGCTCTTCTCCGAAGTCAAAATGTTTACTGTGACAGGTAAACATTCTGAGTCCATTCAGGACATTGAGGCAGCTACAATAGTACAACTAATCAGTACAACTAAAACCTCCAGAACTGCTTCCGAAAGTGGCAGGAAAGATGGAGTGAGCATGTTTGAAGTGAGGGGAGTAATTTGAAGGGGATTAATAGCAATTTGTCTTTTACCTTTAAAAACTGTTAAACATTCACCATATGTTTGGTCCATAAGGCACACACACACACACACACACACACACACACACACGTGGGGAAGGACAGCAGGTTTTGGAATTGTGTTTGGCAGGAGAGGGGCATGGGTGCCATTGATCAGAGCGCGATGTGTGCATGTGTGGAAATATCACTGTACAATCCCTCTCTGCAATCAGTACGTGCTAATAAAATTAAAAATAGACAGGGAAAAATTAGCACCCAATAAAGCAAAAATAATGTTATTTTTAAAATTTGTGACGGTGGAGTGCTAAGCAGGCTAAACAGTTCAGCGAATTGGTCCACGGTTGTCACTTTAATTCGTTAACCTGCTCTAGGAGCAGCGGGATTTGGGTTTTGGGTGGCGGTTGTTTCTAGCAGTGCCGGGGACCGGACTGATGGCTGCCCCACAGGCCAGACAAGTGCCCCGTGCACAACCCCAGCCCTGGAGTGGCTGCTTTTGAAGAAGTGGGAAGCTGCAAGGTTTTCTTATAAGAACACACAGTGTGTCGCCCTGGTCTGGTTAGGGGTTCACAGTGATTTGGGAAGTCTGCTTTACATTCTGTTTCTCTTATTTAAAAATTGAAGATTCTCATCCTCACATTTCACATGCATTTGACTGTATCCTTACATTTTTAAAATTATAAATCCTAATTTTTAAACACCTCGTGTGACCATCATCCATCTGTCCAAGTCCCGCCCGGGACCCAGATTTTGACAGCAGCTACTCACTGGCCACAGCCTTCTGTGGGCCTCTGTGGGTGGCGCCTCTGTCTCCTTAGCTTGATCATCAGGGCCCTGAGAGCCGGGCCACCTGCCTTCCACCTCCGCGCCCACAGATGAATGTGCGCTGTGGATGTACACGTTGTAAGCAGGGAATACAATTTTAAAGTTATTGTCATACATCGTTCTAGTTGCACAAATTTCTATGTCAGCATTTTATTGTACATTTTTCATATTTATATATAAATTGTATGAAAAGCATTACAAAAACAAAATTTCTTTGTTCCAGCTCTCTTCTTTCTAACAGGATAGACCATTTCCTTTCTCTTTGGTCTAGCAAATCTTGAAATTTTTGCATTATAATCTGTGCAAAGGCATGAAGACCGACATGCAGAAATTGCAGCAGCTTTTCTTATTTTTGCTTTACAAAAGGGGCCCACTAAGCAATATTGAACTAAATTTCCTTTCTAAATGT
>PVJO010001827.1:0-129306 GCA_004026905.1 Hystrix cristata
TGTTGGTAGGTTTTTAATTACCTCTTCAATTTCAATGGCTGATATTGGGCTATTTAGAATATTTATCTCTTCTTGATTCAGTTTTGGTAGTTCATATGTTTCTAAGAATCTGTCCATTTCTTCAGTGTTTTCCATCTTGTTTGAGTAGAGGTTCTTGAAGTAGGTGCTGATGATCCTTTGGATTTCCATTGGGTCAGTTGTGACTTCACCCTTTTCATTTTTTATTGCATGGATTTGGGGCCTTTCTTTCCTTTTTTTGATGAGAGTGGCTAGGGGCTTATCTATTTTATTTATTCGTTCAAAGAACCAACTCTTTGATTTATTGATTTTTTGTATTGTTTTCTTAGTCTCAATTGCATTAATTTCAGCTCTGATCTTAATAATTTCCTCTCTCCAAATTTCTATATAACTGTGTGTATGAAAACTAAAACAAACAATATTTATTTATTTATTTATTTATTTATTTATTTATTTATTGGTGCTGAGGATCAAACTCAGGGCCTTGCGCTTGCAAGGCAAGCACTCTAACCACTGAGCTATATTCCCGGCCCAAAACAAACTTTTAAAAAACAAGGGTCTGCAAAGAAAACACCCACATGCTAACTGCAGATACCCCTGAGAGGAAAACAGGAAGAGCTTTTTTCTTTTTTACATTATGCACTTCTGGTATTGTTTAAATTTTTTCAACACTAATGTAATACTTTTGACTCTTTTTGAAATGAAGAAAACAATAAAATTAAAGGTCTTAAAAGTAGTTATAAAATGTTTAAATGTTGAAACAGTGATCCAACTTCAGAAACTGCATACACGAAAAACCTCTAAGCATTTCTTAGAACTCTGCCCACAAAATTATTCACACGTATTTGTGTAGGTTATATAAATTGAAACATTTATGTGTAGCACAGAATAGTTATTTCCCTATTACAGAGAAGGTAAGAAAGGAACCAGAAGAAAAAAATCCTTAACTCTTTATAGAAATTGACAACCCAGAAATAGGGCTCTGAGAAACTATTTACCTGATCACTGTTCTCTGCTAGGGGCCACAAAATCACATGCAAATTCCAGAAGTTAATGAGGCCACCTGCAAATAAGGCACTAAGGACAGAGGGACTGTGTGGACCATTCACATACTCCCTAAAGGAGCAGGTGTTTCCTGACTCCGACTAGGAGACTAGGTCTCCTATGACCAGACTTTGCAGTGTCTCCAGAGAAACAGAAACCAGAATTCTCATGTCAGCACCCCCAGATCTTAAAACTTTACCAATTAATTTTTTAAAATCCCAGATGCTGTGTCGGTAAACTCTGCAAAAGATGAAACAGGGTTTGGAGATTTAGCCCAGTGGTAGAGCACTCGCCTAGCAAGCACAAGGCCCTGAGTTCGATCCCCTGCACCACCACCCATCACCCCCACCCCACAAAAAGTCAACAAAACACATCTCACAACTGCGTTTGACCTGCAGACTCCCATTTGCTATTTGCAGGTTTTTAATATCTTTTCAGAGTCTAGGACACAGATTCTAGGACATCCTTTAAGATCCAGATTAGTTCCCTCTTCCCTACGCCCTTTGACCCTGGTATTATAGAATATACGAGTTCAAATATATTGTAGAACTATCTACTTAAATTTATTTTTATTATGGTTATATATACAATACATAAATTGCCATTTTAACCAATTTCAAGTGTACAATTCTCACATTAATTATACTTACCATGTTGTGTGCCATTACTACTATCTATTTTTAAAACTTTTCACCTCCCCACAGAAGCTCTGTATCCATTAAGCTATAACTTCTCTCTCCTATCTCCCCCAGTTCTTGGTAATCTCTATTTTTTTTTGTCCCATTACTTTGCCTGTTCCATGCACCTCACATAAATGGAATGATTTAATTTCTTCTTTAGGTGTTTTGCTCATTTCACTTAGCATGATTTTTTGAAGATTTGTCCATGTTGTAGCATGTACAGAACTTCATTCCTTTTTATGGCTGAATAATATTCCATTGTATATGAACACCACATTTTAATTATCCATTTATTTGTTCATGAACACTTGGAATGTCTCTCCTTTTTTGGATATTGAGCATTTGTGTACAAGTATTGGTTTGAATCTCTGGTCCCTGGTTTTTATTCTTTTGGTATATATCTAGGAATAGAATTGCTGGTGAGTGTGGTGTTATAGTTTAGATCTAGAACGTCCCCTAAAAGTCTTATGTGTTCAGAGGTGAGGCTTTTTTTAAGGTAGAGCTTTTAAAATGTAATTGGATCATAGTGGAGGCACTATACTCATCAGTGGATTCATCCATTAATAAATCCAAGGCTAAATGTGCTGTGAGAAGGTGGGGCCTGGTTAGAAGAGGTGTGTCCCTGGAGCCGTGACCTTGGAGGATACAGCTCCCTCCTCAGATCCTTCCTTCTTTCTCTCTGCTTCCTGGGGCCATGAGGTGAGTGCCTCTCCTCTCCTATGCCCTCCCTCCATGCCATTTCTGCCTTGGAGCCACTTGATCAGGGATGAAACTAAAACCCTGAGCCAAATTAAACCTCTCCTCTTGAAAACTGATGTCAGGTGTTATGTCCCAGCGATGGGAAAGCTGACTAATACATATCTTAATTCTATATTTAATTTTTTGAGGGACTACCTGAGTGATTTCCACAGTAGCTGCATCATTTTACATCCCCACTAGCAGTGCATGTAGATCTCTGGTTTTTAAGATGCAGAAACCAAGGACAAAACTGGTTGGATAGCTTGACCATATTCACAGAAAGTCACTTACACGGCAGACATCAGAAGCCAGGTGCCTTGCCTCCCGATACTGACTTCTTTCCAAGATTAACTCCAGTAAGGTTTAATTCAAATGATCAAGCAAATGGCAACAATATCTACACAAAGACTAGGCCATTGTAAAATAGATCACCGGATACATTTAGGAGACAGAATTTACATAATTTGGGATTTTTCTGTCCATTCTAGAGAGGATTTTGTTTCTTTTGTTCTTATTTCCTCTGGCTGAAGCGCTAGAGAAAATTAAATCATACCTGTTAAATCTTGACTGGTATCTAATTGTAGAGTAGTCATGGAAACTTGTGTTTAAATCATTATTAGATGTACAATTCCAAGTGAACAGGTTTTTAAAAATAAATCCCTTGAGATGGAATACACAACTCCTTTTACAAAAATAGGAAAATTCAGAAAAATGAAAAGGAAAAAAATCACCTAGAGAACAATCAACCTGAAAAATAACTACCAACTTCATTTCACCTTTTTTCTGGTCTCTTCTTTTTTGAGAGATGGTGGTTCTATTTGGTGTATATGGTTAGAATTATGGAGCCTTAAAGCTTAAGAAAATTATCATAGTTTTGAGGGTAAGTTTTAAAATAGAATAAGGAAAAATGGATATTAAGTTCTAGAAAGCACCTAAAGAAATTTAATTAGTACTCCCTGTCAATTTAACACCCTTATCATCTTGTGACATCCCTTTTGATGGTATGTTATTACTACTTGTCTGCAGAGGAAAGTATCATTTATCTAAATAGAAGTGCTTCAAGGATGTGATCACATATTGCTTCTTCTTCCATGCGTCACAGAATGCTGCAAATACTCAGTAAAGAACTTCTGGATGACCTTTACTGATTTCACACAATTTTCAAGGTCAGTAAGCCTCAGGGTCTGTAAGCGATAGCTAAGCCTGACCCAGTGCGGTCCAGTTTTGGTAGGGCTTCACCTTTCAAGAAACTTTATTTAGTAATCAAAAATATGTTGGGCTGAGGATGTGGTTCAGTGGTAGAACATTTGTCCGGGACATGCAAGGCCCTGGGTTTGATCCTCGGCACACACAAAAATGTATTTAAAAGTAATTTGAATCTTTACTTTCATTGCTTCTCAAAATCTCCACTCAAAATACCCTCTGAACTTGATCTCTTGTGATGCTTACTCTGCTTCCTCTTTCCCTTAACTTCTATTTTTTTCTTCATTTCAGCTAGTAAATCCCAGTCCTTTGCAATATCTTAGCGTTCGTTCTTCTTACTTGAGCTCAGTCCATCTCTCTCCTGATTCTGTATCAGAAACACCCAAGAAGGGAATTAGTCCACTCAGCCCCCTCCTTGAAAGGAGACACAGGTGCTGGGGCTAAAGAGAGGAGGTAGGAGATCAGTAATGTTTATGCTATTGCAGCCAGCACTGCCAAGTGGAATTTTAAAAGTTAGATTTCTTTCTTTTAGAGATAGGCAATTTCTCCCAACTTTCCTCTATTGAGCACATAATCAACACCCTCTCTTCTCCTGGGCTCAAAAGCTGGGACAGACTATGCAGATACCTGCCCCAGGAAGCAGGAGCCCAGTTTCCTTTCCACAAGAAAAGGGTCAGAGTGCTGAAGAAAGCTGGAAAGCATAAAGCAAGAGGGGAGATCTACATTATGCTCTGAGTTCCCGCCCCCGCCCCCGCCTCTGCCCCGTTCCTTACTATAAAAGACCCTTATGCACCAATGCACAGCGAGGCAAATAAGCCCTTCCATCTCCTTAGAGCTAGCTTTAAATAAGTCCCTTTTCCTTTTTACCAAAATACGGTATATGGGCTCCTTCAATTTGGTTGGTGGCAAGCAAATGAACCTAAGTGTATAAACCCAAGTGGCCGGTAACATGGTGCTGTTCTTTCTTTTATTCTCATTACACTTACTAATGAAATTCTGGTGTATTATTTCTTTGGAGTGAGGTAAATGAAAGGTCTTTGGAAAATTATATAGGAACTGTAAAGGTAAAAATGATGACATTTTCTTTGAGGGGGAGGTCAAGGGATACCCACTTTCCCCCTTTTAGGGTATCATTTGAGAACATTAATAGGCCTAATAAAAATGACCCGATCTTTCAATTTTACAGTGCAAAGTTGTGGGCTGTCTGACCCTTGAAACTGTCAATGCTGACCTCTGGAATTTGCACAGAGATCGCTATCACAAGGTACCTCCTCTTGTCATTAATTTTTAAATGGGAGACGTTTTAATTGCTCTCTCCCACTTTTCTGTATAAATTTGTGGGAGAAATCTCAGACTTGGCTGTCATTTTGTGTTGCTTTCCATACATGTTGTTATCTCTATTAAGGCTTACCCAAATTGAAATCATGTTTTGTTTTACAGAGACTTGTAAAAGAACTTCTTGATTTCTCTAGCACTGCAATGATTCCAAAAGACAGTCTCATCTGTGTAGCTGTTTCTCATTTTGCCTCTTCCCCAAGTCATGCTCGAAGTGCACTACTAGGTGAAATAGACTCAGGTCATAGTGCTCAGCCGTGAAGGTGTACATTTACTGAAGGTGAAAAGTGATACTGTCTACAGGGTGAGACTGGGCTAGTGAAAAGCCTTCCAGTGGCCCGAGGCTAAAGGGAAAAGAGTCTTTCGTATCCAAAATTTCCAGGTTGGCTTCCTCCTCATGCAAATAAGACTTTGTGACATTTGTCTATCAAAAACTTGCTCGGAGCCCAGGCGTGGTGGCACACATCTGTAATCCCAGTGCTCAGGAGGCTGAAGCAGGAGAATCACCATGAGTTCAAGGCCAGCCTGAACTACATAGCAAAACCCTGTCACGAAACAAAACAAAACAAAACAAAACAAAACAAAAACCTCACTTGGTATCACACCAGGTATAAACTGTCCTTTTAAAAACACATTTGATTTCCTGTGAGATGTAAGTGAAGGATCAGGAACAGTGTCTTGATTGGTTGTACCGACATGAACATGAGGACTGGAAAGAGCATCATCTGACTGGTCTCACAAAACAGTGCCAGATTCAAATGAGGGACTGGGATTGGAAATAACACTTTTTTGTGTTTTGTTTTGTTTGGGGGAGACAGGCTCTTGTTATACAGCCCAGACTGGCATCCAATTCACAATGACCCTCCTGCCTCAGCCTCCCAAATGCTGGGATCATAGGTGCATGCTGCCACACGCAGCTAAAAATAGCACTTTTCTGATTGGAACACAGTGCTCAGCTGTAACCCTGATATTCTGGGTCCCTGTTCTGTGTATGTCCTCTCCTTTTAGGAAATATCTCGCTCAACATGTCAGCCATGGGTTTTCATGACCAGTGACACATCCCGCCCAGGTAGTCCGGTTTGCCCCTACCCTGATCTCCTACCTCACCAGTGCTTACTACCCTTTGACCCTGTGGACACCAAAAGAGAATCCCTGAAACTCTTTGATATGTCTAGATCAGTATGCATGCTTGATGCAGGCCGCTGTGAGATACTCAGATCTGAAAGGACTGTAGGACAGATATGGGATGTGGAGCTGCTTACACATACCACAGAGATTTGGCCTTAATTTCTCTTTCCTTCAACCTCCACATTCAGTTGACTTTACTCTCAACCCACACCCCCAAATACATACATTTCTTCCATTTCCACTACTTCTACACTAGTGCAAGCCTCGAAGAAAACCACTTGCCCTCTCTCTACTTTTTATCCACTGTATACCAGCTGGTATCATCTTTCAAAAGAAACATAACTCATAATGTCGCTTGGCTCAACTCTCCAACAGCTTCCTTTTCGTTGTTGTTGTTTTCACTTTTGCAGTGCTGGAGACCAAACTCAGAGCTTTGTGCATTCTAAGCAGAAGCTCTACCACTGAGCTACATTCCTGGTCCACCCATCATATTTTTCTCTAAAAAAGCAACCTAAAATCCCCATCTGAAAAGCCCCAGACTTCATTTTATACATGGCTGAGCCTGTTCACCAAGCTTCAGACTTACAGAGTTCCTGTACCCCCAACATACGCGGCTGGTTGACATGCACTTCCCACCAGGGCTTCACATGGCTCCTTTTGAGGTCTCAGCTTAACTGATACCTGTCCCTAACCACTTATTCCAAAGTGCTACCCAATTGTTCTCCAACTCATTGCTGTTTTCTTGGCACAACATACTGCTAGTTGTGGGATGTGTCTGTGTGTTGTCAACTGCTCAAACTTCTGTTCACTGAATGAAGAGGAAAACTACTCCTCCATTTGCCAGATGAAAGACAGGAAGTACTGAAAAGGGACTCAAAATTTTATTTCCTCTTTTATTATTTTTTTAAAAATTTCCCCCACAATAGCTTATTTCTCTTTTTTCAATTTCTCTGTCATGAGTAGCAGTGAAATCCTTGTTATGAAAAGTGTCAGCAGCAAGTAGGAATGTTGAGGGCTTAAATTACCTCCATATACAGGCTTGAAGAAACAAGAACAGCAAAGGATGGGACAGGTGATGGGACAGGAAAGACAAATAGGCTGAATCCCTGTAACCTACAGAGAGAGAAGAAATAAGAGTCAAAGCTGGTGCTAATAAGAAACCCAGCACTTAACCACGGATGGGCCCCAGGGACTTCCCTATGCCCCTGGGCTTGAAACCTGGGAATTCAGCCTGCTCACCTTCTGTTGTCCTGGTGGCAAGGCAAAATCCTGCCTAGGATTGACACTGAAAGCTCACTGTCGCTACCTCCCACCTACTTCATTCTTTGGATTCAAGCACAACTCTTCTCAATTCCTTTTCGAGAAGTTGTCCCTTTAAAATTTTGGTCCACCCAGAACTTTTCTTTTCTGGCCTTGTTTAAAGAAGAAAATTCAACTTTGTAGGACTTCATTGCTTTCTGCTCATTTTTTGTTTTATCTTTGCTTGTTTTATTTTTATTTTTGCTCTTTACTCAATCAAGAATCCTATACAGTATTGAACACAACATAGATAGTCACTGATGCTTTTGGATTAATTAACTAGCTTCACACTCTGGCTGCAGTTTGTGTTACTGCCACATGGGCTCATACACTCAGGTTCATCTGCTCGCCTTGACCAAATCAAAGGAAGCCATATATGGGTAAAAACAAAAACGGATTTATTCAAAGCTAGCTCCGAGGAGAGGAGCCTATTTGCTGAAATCACCACCTCCACTTGTACAGGTGTGTTGGGATCTTTTATAAAAGGAACAGTGTGGGAAAGAATACAATGGAATAGACATTTTCAAGCTAGTTCTATCCCTTTCTGGACTTAGACCTCTTGCTCTCTTGCCTAAGAGAATGAAACTGGGCTTGACCTCCCTGTGCCAGGATGTAAATAGTCTATCGACTCCTTGCGGTGGGGGCGGGGGGCCTATGCCCTAGGCCTGCAGAAGTTTGAAGGCCACTTAACTCCAAAGGAAAATACATCTAACTTCTAAAGTTCCATTTAGCAATGCCAGTTACATTTGTACTCTGATGAAAGAATAAGATGGGAAAAGTAAAAAGAGAAGGAAAGAGAAGGTAGGAAAAAAGGGGAGAGGGTTCTAGAACTCAGAGAAAAGAAAGCAAAGACACTCAATCAGCTTTCATCATGAAGATTTAATCACAGTTTATAATGTGTTGTCAATCTACTGAAATGGAAGTTGACAGAAAATTGGCAGAAAAAGGGAAATGGACACAGGCCAATTTGCACTCTTTTGTTAAATCCTTCTGCAGCCTAATTTGCAGCTATCTCAGTCTCAAAGCAGGCAGCTTCCAATTCTTTCCTCGCGGAAATATTGATTTATCTAAAAGTCTAATTTATACATAGCTTGAAGGTAATTATTTGGGGACAGCAAACCAGATGAGCTTCCCACTATCAGCTGTTTCTTTTTAAATGAATAAAAATGTACTGTGGGTAAGCAAATTTCACTGGGAAAATATGAAATTTCTGTATGTTTTCCACAATCATAACAAAAGCAGATTCTGCCATCACTATGTGGCAACCAATTGACTTTGTTCCCCCAATGAGTATTTTTAAAATTTATTGTACTTGTGGGTGAGTTTGTGGGTAGGGGGTCCCACAGACAAAAGATAAGGACTTCAACTGCCCTACCCCCCAAGTTGATTTGTAGACTATCATCACAGAAAATCTTTCCAGGATGCATCAGTCAGAGGCACAGGCAGATCTATAAAGAAAAGTACACAGTCAGAAAGGAGTGTAGGCACTTGAGGGGAAAGGGGTTTGGGCGTGGGGGTATTAATATGGTTTTGGGAATGTCCTCAAGATAATGATCTAGGACAGTGATGGCAAACCTGTGACACATGTGTCACAGCAGGCTGTTTGTATCACTGAATGCTCCAAAAGGTTCGCCATCACTGACCTAGAGGTGTATTCCTAGTATCTGTTAAATTACCCATTAGTGGCCTAGGTTAGAATGCAAACTACTGCTTGTGTTGCAGGTAAAGATAATGGTACCCAATTAATAGTGAATATATAGAATCAGATGGCCCATTATGCAGATTTTAATCTATCTTTTAAGACTCTTAGGAGTTTGGAAGAAAGCCTGGAAGGGAAAAACAAGCTTAGGCTTCCCCCCAAAAAATAGTGTTGTAACTTTGTGTCCTGGTGTCCTGAAGGCACAGTTCCATCTCCCATTCTTTTATTGGGTGTACAGATTAGTGGGTTTCATTTTGGCAGATCTGTACATGTACTTGGCACACTTTGATCTTTTTTACCCTCTTCTCACTTGCCTTCACCCACCTTTCCCTCTAGTTTCACATTTTTTGAGGTGTTCAATGTGTATAATGTATTTTTGCTCATATCCATTTCCCTAGTCTTCTTAAAAGTACAATTTTAAAATTACAATTGTACTGTCTCTTTTCTACCTATCTTTATGTCTTCTATCCTTCCTCATCAAGTACATTCACATTGTTGTGCGATGATAATCGCCGCACATCTCTATAACTCTTTTCATCTTGTAAAAAAAACTCTATGCACATTGCACAATGGCCATTCTCATTCTCCACCCTCCTCCAGTCGCTGACAACCACCTTTCTGTATTCTGTGTTTGTGACTAGAAATCAACTCGCTTTTAAATTCCTCCCTGAGGTTTGCCTTTTTATGAGGCCAGCAGAGCTGTGTTACTGTTTCACAGTGCCTAGTACATGTCATTTACTCAATAAATTTGCAAATATTGACTGAATGAATGAAGTTCCCAACCCCTGGTCCACTTTCAGATGACCCTAAGTCAAATACACTGAATACAGGAAAAACAAGATGGGTGAAAAGAGAACATCACTGAATGGGGAAGGGCACAAGATATTTTCTGCTGTTTCTCTCCAACCCAAATTTATTCTGTAAATATAAATTGAATGGCTTCTATATGACGGGACGTGTGTTAGGCTCTAGGTACAAAGACGAAGACAAACCTCGCTTCCAGTGTGTGCTTTCCCATTATCACAACATAGCACAGTGATGGCAAACCTTCTAGATCTTTCAATGATACAGACAGCCTGCTGCAGCATGCATGTTGTAGGTTTGTCACCATTTATGTCTGCTGTAACTGTCTATGTATCCACCTTGCTACAAGACTATACACTGTGAGGACATGGTCCATCACGTACTAAGCACCCAATAAGTGGTTGGCAAATCATGTCATAGAGATTGTAGCTTGCTAGCGGAAAAAGATTCACAATCCTGTGGAGTCAGAATTCTTAGTTGTGCAAAAGAAAAGCTGTTGACTCACTGATGTAGCAGAAAGAAAGATAGTGTTTATATTGGTTACCTGTTGGATTATTGAAAGGTTTAGAGATTCAGAACAGAGTCTAAGTCTCCAGGAATAATAAAGAAACCCAGTACAAAACTAGCTCGATGAGAAAAAGTCTCCACTGCATTTCTCCAATGTCACTGCTTTGTGTGTGTGTGTGTGTGTGTGTGTGTGTGTGTGTGTGTGTGTGCTGGGGATCAAACTCAGGGCCTTGAGCTTGCTAGGCAAGCACTTTAACCACTGAGCTAAACAATGCCACTTCTGTCTGCATCAGACAATCAGTCTTGCAACTAAGAAGAAACCACAAAGGTAACTGCTCTGTTTGCAGGTGGATGAGCCTGACTTACAAAGCCTAAGCAACATTCTTGAATCCAAATGCAAAGGAGGCTGGGAATCTTGAATTCTAAATAAAGGGAAGTTGTTCAAAAGATGATAGGCAACCATGAATATGACAAGTATTCACTGAACTGGAGTACGTGACAGGAGCTAGATTGAACATATGCATTCAAAGTATTTTGTTCTCATGGAATTTAAATCCTTGTAGGAAAGACAAACAATAAACATAATTGAGTATAATGATAAATAGTGCTAGATGGTGCAAAAATAAATAATACTGTAAACTACAGTATTCAAGAAAGGCTTTTCTGAGACAAACAGAGATCTGATGTGAGGGATCAGCAAGCAAAAAGCTTCTGAGATGAGAACTGACTTTGTATTGCTAAAGCACTGCAAGAGGCTGGAGCTGAGAAGTGAATGGGGCAGAGAAAATGAGGTGGAAAGTGCAGTCAAGGACCATGTTATATAGGGCCATAGGGCCGTGCAGACATGGTTTCAGATTCGGTTCGGTGGCAGGAATGGCATGATTTGACTTATGTTTAAAAGTATCACACTCTGTGGAGAGCAAATTACAGGGAATGAGGATAGAAGTGGGAAGAGTAAGCTGATCAAAGTATGAACAAAGGGATCAAAGCACAAAGCACTTCCCAGATGATTGAGAAGGTGAAATGTGAAGGAAATCTTCAGAGAAGAATGAAAACTGCCCAGGGTGTGTCTGTGTGGGGGACTATCAGACAGCATCTTGGGCAAAGGGAATGTTAATTTAAAGTTTTAAAAAATCAGAGAGATTCTGCAATAAATACTACTTCAGAACACTGTTGCAATAATAGCAGAACACTGCAATGGGAGTACAAGTGCCATAGTAAACTAGGGTTGTATTCAAAGAGGTAGAGGCAAGCGCAAGTTTTTAAAGAAAATAAAGATTACATCAGATATTTTGAAACAATAATTCTTAGCTCCAATATTTAATAACAGGAGTGGCATCAGTCCGAGGTTGAACAGTTGGCAGGCAGAAGTACTTTTGTGCAAGATTGTAGTGGCCTTTGTGCTTGTGGTTCTGGCAATCTTTTGTGATAGTTACTGTCAGGCAATCATTAGTAAGAAGCCTTCCTTTGTAGCTTCCCAGCTTTAACTTTTTTTTTTTTCAGGGTTAACACCAGTGACTCAGTTTTGGTTCTGACAACTTTCACGTTTCTTTCACAGGGACAGGAGCAGACACTGAAGCACAGAAATCCCTAGCAGGTTTGAAGACCTTTGAGTGTTTTTGGGGGGTTTTTTGTTTAGTTTTTTTTGGTGCTGGGGATCGAACTCAGGGCCTTGCACTTGGAAGGCAAGCACTCTAACCACTGAGCTAAATCCCCAGCACCCTTTGAGTGACTTGTTGATGTCAGAGTTATCTAGATAAAGCTGGGCACAGCCATTCAAACTATGGCGTGTGAATCGGACAGCCAAAAAAATCTGAGGTTTCCATCAAACTCGGTCCCAGGAAAACCTTTCAACTGACATCTTGTCTTCACACTTGTCTTGGCCCATTCTTGCTGCTATAACAAAATACCTTAGACAGGGTAATATGTAAACAACAGAAATTTGTCACAGCTCTGGAGACTGGCAGGTCCAACATCAGGACATCAACTGATTGGGCACCTGGTAAGGGCCTTGCAAGGCAGGAACAGTATGCAAATTCCCTCAGGCCTCTTTCACTTTCACAAAGGCACTAACCCCATTTGCCTCCCAAAGGCCTCCACCTCTTAATACCATCTTCCTGAGGATTAATTTATATGGCGGGAGCATAGCACATTTCACCTCTGAAAACACCTCTTATTCCAGCTCAGATTCCCAGAGGCGGACATAACACTGTGCCTCCACATTCCTCAGTGAAATGGAGCAATTCAAAGCTAAACGTGCAGAGCTGGTTTTTAGCCCATGGTAGATGCTGGGAAGCATTTGCAGGTTGGATGCTATGAACTCACAGATGGAAGTCTTTGTAAATGTAGATCAAACTGCCCTGGGTAATCTCTGTGATCAGTCACATGTTTACTGATAAGATTTGCCTGCTACCAAGAAGTACCATCTTCCATGACAGTTTCGGAGACTTAACTGCAATGTAGTCTTTATGTCATAAAGTATGCGTCAGGTACTACAGGTCTGCACCATTAAGTGTGGCAAACTGGGAATTCACCTGCTTTTAAATGCCCTGAGTCTTTCTGTCTTCCACCTCAGCTAAGGGTTGTCACCCAAACAAGGACCCGATCTTTGTCATTCTGCTGCATGAGTCGCTTCAAGTTCTGTGCAGAATCAAAATGCAGACTTGAGGTGCACTGGCGAGTCAAGACAAGTGTGCAGCACTGGGAATCAGCCCCAAACTCTACAGCTAATATTCCCTTCGGACCCGAGAGCAGAGCCCGGGGAGAGAAGCGGCCGGGTCTGACTCCTGGGCCCGAGGCCCCGGCGGCTGCGCACGGTGAAAACGGGGGAGGAACCAGCTAGCTCCCTTTGGGCCCCGCCGCCCACTGCCCTCGCGTCTTTGCAGGGGACACGGCGAGATACAACTGCGTGTGGAGACCTCGCCTCTTTCCCTTTGAAGTAACCACTTCGCCGACCCTTCGGGCAGGGTCACCCGAGGGGGACGCTCCGACGCCAGGACTCCTCAGAGCGAATCCCACCCGTCAGCTTTCTCCTTCTGAACCCCTCAGCCCAGTCGCACGCACCCCACTCCCCACCCCGAAACTACTCTTCCGACACTTCCTTCCGAGCCCGCGCACCCGCTCTCGGCATCCGGAGAGGCGGCAGTGCCCGGCTGTACCCGAACCACCACCCTACCGCTTCCGATGGGGGGGGGGGGGGGGCCGCGCGCGCTCGCCCCGCCCTCGCCCCGCCCTCGCCCCCGCCCCGCCCCGCGCCCCGCCCCCTGCCCGGCCCGAGCTCTATTGGGTCACTCGGCCCGGCGCCGGCAGCGCGCGCGCGGAAGAGGACGCGGGCCGGGTGGCGTGCGCAGGGCCGCTCGCGCCGCTAGCTCCACGCTCGGGCCCACGAGGCCGCTCCTCCCCCGAACAATGGGCCTCGGCGCGCGGGGCGCTCGGGCGGCGCTGCTGCTGCTGGGGGCGCTGCAGGTGCTGGCGCTCGCGGGGGCCGCCGGGCCGTCGGGTGAGTCTCGGGCCCCGGGCCAAGTCGGGCTCGGGTGGAAAGTTCTGCGCGGCCAGGGCGGCGGAGCCGGGCCCGGGCTGGGGAAACCGAGGCTCGGGCGGGTCTTCCCCGCGCCGCCCGCCGAGGCCCGGGCTCGCCCCGGGGTGTCTGGCCGCGGCCGTCGCGGCCCGGGAGGGGCGGGAGTAACCTGTTGTGAGCCCCGGACGGCCCTCTGCGGAGGGCTCACCTTCGGGTTTAGGGCCCCGAAGTTCCTGATCGCCGCGGCTCGGGCTTTGTCGCGGGCTTCCGCTGGTAAACTAGATTAGTTGGGTTGAAAGATGTCTACCGCTCGCAGCCTTAATATGTCTGCCAGTTAGTTGGGGAGCCTTTCAGGCATCTCCCCGGCGTCTCACCGTCCACTTGTGTGGTGCCCCGAAGGTTTACAGTCTGAAGGGACCCCAGGCGCCTCAGGTTCGACTTCGGGGCCGAGGAGCTCGGTGGGAGCCCGAGCTGAGCGCGCCCTGCTCGCCCGACGCCCACTGGTGCGGCCGTGAACGTCCAGTCGGGTCACAGCCGCGCGGGCGTCGGGAGCCCCAGACTCGGTCAGTAAAGTCCTCACAAAATGATGTCGACATTTCTCTCCTGTTCAGGGGATTTTTGTTGCCCTTTAGGGCTTTGGCCCGTTGGAGACTTTGAAAAGAACTTTTCGGTTGAGGCCAGAAAATGGGGCTTTGCTGTGTAAATTCTTAGGTATTTACTTTTGTCAACTATTAGAGAAGTTGAATCACCTGGTAGTGGTCGATTACACTAGAATAAACTGCTTTAAGTGACCGAAGGTGTCCAGGGTTTTAAATTCTGTACTCTCTGTTAGCCTTAGATTAGTTTTACCCAGCAAGTAGTAATGAGGCCGTTTTGCATTAAGGACGGTTCAGGCACAACACCTGCTTTTGCTGGAAATAATCTGGGCGTATTAACTGTTTTGCTGAACTTCCGGTTTGCTGAATTGTACGTGTAACAAATTGACTTTGTACATCTACTTTTGAGATAATTTAGGAAAAGAAGGGTTAGTAAAATGTCCGTCCAGTACTTTCGTGCAAAGTTTATACTAATATTTATGGGGAGAGGTTTTCATTTTTAAGAATCAGTTGCTTTGTGTGTTGAAGTAAACCTTTTTACTGCTTTTCTGATGAATTACTGATAAAGTAGGCATTCCCTTACTTTCTTTTGCCCTGGTAATACACTTTTTGTGTGCCCTATTTTAACACTCACTGTGCTGTTTATTAATTTATCTTTAGAGCTTGCTGCTCTTTGGAAAACTTGGGATTCTGTACTCTGGGAGAGCCCTGGTTTCATGAATTCATATTTCCAAAATGACCTGGAATTCATAAGACTTATCAAAAAAATAAATAACTTTTTCAGTCTTTATAAACAGTGTATAATTGTTAAAAAGTGACTTTATGAGGTACATATAGTGATTTTTGTGTGTGTGTGTGCTGGGGATCGAACTCAGGGCCTTCTGCTTGCAAGACAAGCTATAGTGATTTTTTTTTTAACACTCACACTGAAACTTACATAGCTAATATTTGCTGGACACGTTTTCTGTGCATCCCATCCTATGTTAATGGAGGTCCATAAATCATCCCACTGAATCCTTACAGTATTATCCCCATTTTATAGATAGGTAAGCAGAGGCTTAGAGGTGAGCACATTTAAAGTAAAACAACTAATGCACATTTCAGTTCAGATCAGAATCCAAACTCTCAATTAACTGTGTCACCACTAAGCCATGTGAGGTGATGCTGGCTCTTAAAATGGGTGATGCTTTTAATTGCACAATACTGCCATTGCCTAGAATATTGTGGGAAAGATAAAAACATCATTAAAGTTCTGCTTTTAAAATAATGTTGAGTCTGCTGCATAGTTTTATAAATATCCCCAGTTGAAGGAAGGGAAGGCTGTGAACAAATCACCTAACAGGATAGATTGTGGTATCCAGTGAAGGACGTTAGTAGAAGGAGAGGGGAGTCATTTTCATGGCAAAAAAGTGACAGAAACCCACCTTTAACAAACCTAGGGGACAAAAGAGCCTTTTTATTAATGCTTTCACTGAAAAGTCTAAGGGTTGAGGTGGCTTGTAAACAGCAGTATTCAAGAGTTGAAATAGGTTGTCATGAAGTTATTTCTGCAGTAATGAAAAGAACAAGAAGACAAAATGAGGTCAGACAAAAACATGACAGTAGTAATAGGGATACGCATTTAGAGGTTGAGACTGATCACTTGCTAATGGGTAGAAAGCAGGGAAGGAAAGAGGGAAGAATCAAGGGGTAACCTTGATGGAGGGATTCAGCAGCTGGTAACACAACTACTGGGAAGAGTAAATTTACGGAAGAAAATCAGCAGTTACGTTGTGGCTCTTGTGCAGGTTTTCAGAGCAATCACCCTGCTCCAAATTCAGACTCTGCCACTTTACTAGGTGGGTGGCCTTCTCGGGGCCTTAGTTCCCGTCACTGCAGTATAGTACTCGCCTTAGAATTTTGGGTGTGGATGAGCTAATGCAGGTAACATGCCCACAACAGTTTAATGTTGGCGGTTATTTGATAACTGCCATTAAATTTGCATAGTCTACTAATCTTGACCCTTTTCTGAAAAGTTGCTTAACTGGGACAAAAATTTAATATTTTTTTAATCTTAAGGTTAAAATTGGGGCTGGGGATTTAGCTCAGTGGTTAGAGTGCCTGCCTACCAAGCGCAAGGCCCCGAGTCTGATCCCTAGCACCAATAAGAAAAAAAAAAAAAAAGGTTAAAATTAGTTTAAAAATCAAAAGAATCACACTGAGAAGACTTACAATAAAAAATGAAAATGCCACCCACTTTATTTCTGAGAGTAGGGGTATGATGAAGATCTACAGACATCCGTGAGTAGAAATGGCCCCTCCTGAGATAGGCTATTCCATTCAGAAGGGTGGAGTTGTAAGTAGTTGAAATCGGTGTGTCTCACTACCTTTCTGCCTTCCTGTGTGTAAATGAAGTTTGGCAGAGCTGTTTGGTTGAGATATTGTAGGTACTGTGTTTGTTACATGCCTAAATGTTCTGAAAGATCCAGTAATAATACAGTTTCCAGTTACTGATAGCTAGCTTCAGGGTGTGTTTCATAGCAATCATGACTGGAGTAGAACTTCCTATGGAACATTGTACCCTCCCCCACACACCAGCGCCCTGGGAGCAGAAAGGAACATGTTGCCAGTGTTCTTAGTTTAAATTCTTTCATGACAGAGTATCTCTTTTTTATTTTTTTTTAATAGGATCTCCAAATACAGATACTCCTGCGCCTCTCCACAGCTCCGTTGCTAGCCCACCTGGTGAGTTTTATAAGATCCAAGAAATGGATTTTCTTCTCTTAGGGAACATGAAGTTTTAACAGCCAGGGAAGGACTTGTAAGCTAGTACACTAACATGTCTCAATCATGAGCTGTTCATTCACAAATCTCTAGCCTGCCTGAACGGCTGACCATTATAGGCATTAATAGTGATAGTGCTCTGGATTAATAGTCTTTGTCAGTCTAGCAAAGCTGTGAATAATTTTTGAAACAAAAGCATATTGGAATTTTATACTATAAGTTATGAAGCACATTTTAGATGGGAAGATTTTGTATTCTACCTGTGGATATGAAATATGTGTACGTAAGTCTGCAGCTCTTGCTGATGAAACAAGCCATTCTAAACTGGCCAGCCCCGGCTGACACTAGGGAGATGTTGTTTACATTTCAGTCGACAATCAGACTTCAGCCTGCCATCTTGTTTCTCTTTTGGGAACAATTGATTAGACCCTTTCCCTGTCCTTTAGCTTGAGACGGATAAACTCCTTGGGACTCTTGTGTTCATTAGCATGGAAAGATATAGGAACCAGGCAGACATCAATGTCAATAGTAAACGAACAAAATATGTTTCTCATAAGCAGCAGTTAGGATATTGTCTCATTACCTTTATTTTTCATGGTCAACTGAGTTGGAAACTAGAAAAAGTTACATATGTTCTGTCAGACCCATTTTCTACACTTTTATTCAGCAAATAGTCATTAGGTATTTCTAACACTGATGTGTTCCATATGCTCAGGATATAAAATGGAGCAATCCCCAACTCTTTGGAGTTTTTGTGTGTTTGTTTTGTTTGTTGTAGTAAAATAAACATAAAACTTACTGTTTTTTTTTTTTTAACATTTTTTTACTTCCCACTTTATAATTTTAAATTTTCGGTCTGCAGTTCAATGGCACTAAGTTCTCTCATGTTTTTGTGCACCTTCACGGAATTTTCTTTCTTGTGGGCATTCTAGCATTCCATGTAGCTTGTGTTCTCAGTTTCCCTCTTTGGTCTGCCTTTCACACTCTTATCTGGTCAAACAATCAGATATATTTCTATTCTACTTTTAGTAATTCTATGGAACAAATTTTGTATTGGAGGAAAAGGACTAGATAATCTCAAAATAGAAAGTAATTGTTGGATGGTTCTGAGAGGGTTTTTAGAAAAAATACTTTATTAGAGTATTAGTTGTCTTTTCCTATTGGTCTTTTCTAAGTCTGATTCTGCACTACCAAAGTTTTAATTTTAGGTAAACCAAAAAGAAGAGAGATGAAGATGACTTTATCAACAATAACATTAACGACAGCCATCATTTATTGAATGCCTCCAGTTTACAAAACATTATTCAAATAGGGTTGAGGTGGTAATCATCACTGTTTTACACTTGGGTAAATTGAAACTCAGAATGTTTAAAATCACATGGCAGTAAGTGCTACATTCAGGATTTGAAAGTGAGCGTCATGGATTTTAAAACGTATCATCTTTCATCACACTTCCTGAAACTGTTGTGGCCTTGTCTTTAAAAATGCTTTTCATGGGCTGGGGATTTGGCTCAGTTGTTAGAGTGCTTGCCTTGTGAGCACAAGATGCCCAGCACCAAAAAAAAAAAAAAAAAAAAAAATGCTTTTCACTGAAGAAATAACACTGCTGATGTCAATTGTGAATGATTAGTAGCTTCAGAGTCTGTGGAATGACTTCAAATGTTCCTTCTAGAAAAGAGAAATTTATTAAGAAAAAAAGCATTGTACCAATTCTTTTTCTAGAAAGGGATCAGATAATATAACTACTAAGAAATAACAGTATATAACACTTCTCATAACCATTATTCTTATATCTCTTTTACTCTTGAAAACTTATGAAATATGACTTTGTGTATTACAGGATTTAAGTAGTGAAGATCCTCCTAATTATTGAAATATTTTGGATATACTGTTTACCAGTTTATTTGGTGTTGTTTATTTAGTACAGTTATTTAGCACCACTACCAGTAGAAAAAGTATTTGGCAAACTGTTAAAATGCATGTGTGAGGATGTATTGTTGGAAAAAGTGAGGACTGCCTGTAGTACTGCATAGAATATTAGATGTATGTCACTTACAGAGTGCAACACTTTGGATTCAGTAAATCTTTTTCTCTTTGTTTTGGTCTCCTAAATTCAGAGAGAGTAGAATATATAACTTATTCTCTTGATGTGTAATACTGAACAGTATAATAAAAACAATAAGGTGAATGCTCAAATTCTTTTTTAAATTATGGTGAAAAACACATTGCCATAATGCCATTAATTCCTCTTAAGCTATTGTCCCTCACTTCAAACTCACAGATCTGTCACTCTTGCTATTTTCTGAAGCAGTTCTGGAAATCCTTTTTCATGAGTGTCTTTAGTTGTGCTGTTCTGATTGACTTGATGACCTGAATCAATTGAAAACATTTACCTTTCATGGTCATTTTGAGATTGGGGATGAGCCAGAAATCACATGGTACCAGATATGGCAAATAACGACACACCATAATGTTTGAGTCTACCTTTCTGTTGGATGGCACTCAGTAGAAGGATTGAGCATATTTTTGATCACACCTTGTAAAAACACAAAAGAGGACTTCCAGAAGTGCATCATAAAGTGGCAAGAATCATGGCATATGTCTGTTGGAAGCATGGGGGAGTATTTTGAGGGAGATGAATGGCAGTGTGTCTATAACTGTGATGAATATTTGAAATTTAAGTATCACTGTATATTTTGATAATACCTGATATCTGGTATACAGTAGGTTGAGTTGTGGAATCAAATACGTATTTTATAATTGCTTAAGCACCACTGTATCTATTTTACATACAGGTGTTAGTCCATGTGACTATCTAGCTGTGTTTTGTTTTTTTAAACATAGTAATACAGTTACTTGAAGTCAAAGAAGCAGGAATGGAGATTACTTTCCAAAGTACTGAATTATATGTGACTGTTCAACTTTTTTTATTGAGGACCGCCATCCTTTTTTTGACATGTTTGCCTTCAGAGACTTGTTTGATGCACGTTCAGCATATAGAGAAAATAATTTCCCCCCATATATATAGTAATAGGGTTTATTTTTAAGGGACTGTGAATGGATACATTTTATGGTACAATGAAGACATATGCCCAGATTCTTTTTTATAATAGGTTTTTGGACAGGGTTGTAAGGAAATGTCACATAGTCCAGAAGTAAGAGCAGATCTCAGTAACCAGAGCAGCAGTTCAGTATCATTCAGGATACAGCCTTGTCCTATAGCACTTAGCATTGCCACTTCCCAAAAAAGGAGAGGTCTGAGAAGGTCAGATTACAACCATCCAGTTTGAAGCTTTTGGCTGTGGTGAAGTGGGGTGTGGAGACATAATTTGTACCAAGCTAGTTCCAAAACAGGCAGTCTCCTAATCGAGCATGACCCATCCATACATGATTGCCTTTGGCTTAGTGACCCATCCTTGGCCCAGCCATTCGGGCTACTCTAGAAGGATTAGTTTATATCCACAGACATGGCAGAGACCACAACAATTCCATTTGTTTTGTTTGTTTGTTTTTGAGACAGGGTCTCGTTGTGTAGTTCAGGCCGTGATCCTCCTGCCTCAGTCTCCTGAATGCTGGGATTACAGACATTCGCCACAATGCCCAATGGCCACAGCAATTCTGAACAGAGAGATGTGGTATGAACCTAGGGTTCTGTAGAGGAGTGCAGTGGGCATTTGAACACAGCTTACTAAGATTATGCACTCCAGTTGAACACTGAAAGTTTTAAGTGGAAATAATTTATCAGGTATATATTCCCATATTCCATGCTTTTATTTATTTTAGTAAAATTTTGTATGCATGAAAGTAATAATTAGATGAAAACTTACGTGAAATTTTAAGCTGCTCTTCAGATGGGAACCACTTGTCCTGACAGTTGATGCAGATGGTGTCCAGTATCAAGGCAGACAAATATAGATACAGGTATCGATACTGACTTTCAACTAGAGTTTTCGTGTAGCAAAGAATTTCCTTAAATGCTGTGAAGAATTTGTTCATAGTCTGAAGAACTGCTTTGGTTCCTCAGAGACTGTTGGTTATGTATGATTTATGTTTTTGATATTGTATTTGAAAATTGGTAGTAATGTTTAACGTTATTAGATTTTGTCTGAAGGAGTGTAGAGTGGGATAATCATACACTATTTTGCTCACTTAGCTAATGGATGTTTGGACTGCTGACTCTGCTAGTGGCTGTTGTAGGCACAAGGCATTTAATGGTAAATAAGATGAATGTCTACTCTCATGACATTTATATCTAGGTGGAGAGAGACTATAAGGAGGTAAAAACTAAAGATGAAGGACTGGGAATTTAGCTCAGTGGTTAGAGTGCTTGCCTAGCAAGCACAAGGCCCTGAGTTCGATCCCCAGCACCAAAAAAAAAAAAAAAAAGAAAAGAAAAGCAAAAAAACAACTAAAGATGAAATTGGATCATGGTTTTAAAAAGTAAACAGGTAGTAGGTAATGTGGTAGAGAATGACTAGAGAAGGTATATTAGTCACTTTCCTGTCACTGGTACAAAATACCTTACATTCACACCTTAAAGGAAGAGAAATATATTTTGGCTTAGAGTTTTAGAGAGTTCAGTCTCTGGCATATGCCAAGGCAGAAACGGCATGGTGGAAGGGCCTAGCAGAGGAAGCTGCTCAACTTGTGGCAGCCAGGAAACACAGCAGGAAGAGAGATTGACCCTACAAGGGCATACCTCCAGTGATCTACCTCCCCCAATCAGGCCTTACCTCCTAATAGCGTATTCATTTAATTACTCATCAAGGATTAATTTATTGCTGAGTATAGTGCCCCCATGAGCCAGTCACCTTGCAAAAGCCCCACTTCTGAACATGAAAATTTGGGGAGACCTTTTAGGTCTCAATCATGACAGAAGATCTGCCTCAGATTGATTGGTCAGGAAAGACTCAAAGGTAGGATGACTTGGGGAGAACCCGAAGGGCAGGAGAGAGTCAGGTGTGTCAGTACCAGAGAGAACAGCATTCGAGGCAGAAGGAATAGTTGTTCCAAATCTTCTGAAGCAGGAGTGAGCCTCTTGTGTCCAAGGAATGTTAGCAGGTTACTGTGGCTGGCATATGGAGGTGGGTCTACATTGGAGTCAGTTACGTTCTTACATACAGGAAATTATAAAAAAAGATGCAAGAATTATATTTTAGATATCAAAAACATAGGAGACTGGAAATATGGATTCTGCCAATTTAGTTAACTTTTCTTAGTCTTTTGTTCTACGTGTGGACATTATTAGCTCTTCTTGCATTAAAATTCTTTAGTGATTCAGAATCACTCTAGACTCTCCTACCTTGCTTTGCATCCCCCAAGACAATAGATGTGCTAATCAGTTGTGACTGTCTTTATATTTTCTCTCCTGAAGCATCACTGTACCCTTAAGTTGTAATTAAGAGTGTGAATTGTATCTGAAATGCTTCCAATTCAGGCCAAGAAGTGCTGTTGTATTTTATTGTAGTATGAATTATAACAGGGAACATTTAACATTTTAAACATCTGGTCATGTTAAGGGTTAGATAAGTAGCGCTGAGTGACTGGCCTATTGTGTGAGTTCTGAGAAACCCAGGAAATTGTGAATGTGGTTTTGGAATAATGGGAGCAGAAAGAGGTTGTGATGAATGGAAATTAGGAGAGAGAAAGAGTGAGGAAAGCGCACAGATTGAGAAAGCACACAAAAATCCCAGAAACTAAGGGCAAAGCTGCAACAGAACTAAGAGAAAAATGAAGAGTTTAGGGCATTTTTATCCTTTATTTTTTTTCAAAAACAGGAAAAACATAGGTGGGGTGCAAGATAGAACATAGACCTAAAAAAAGTAAATCTAGGGCAGAAAAGTCATCTACCCACCTAACTGTTGGTTCCTCTTTGAGTAACACTTGTGAAGAGTCTGCACACAGTGGGTGGGATCTGAATTCGAGTTTGATAGAAGGGGCTCAACTTGGATTGAGTACTACTTTTTTATTGTCCTTTTTTTTTCTGGTAAGTACTCATTTTCCACAGATAGCTGGCTTGCTCTTTATTCGTGTGATTTTTTTTTTTAGACAAATATTGGTGACTAATTCTATTATCATTGAGCAATTACATAAAGATTTCTGAAGAATAGTTTTTCCAAGATGTGTAAGGTTCTTAGGAAGAGACTTTGTGTAAGATACAGTGAGGCCGTAATTGCTACTGGATCCTTCGTTTTGGTTGCCTTTATCTTTTTTCCTTCATAAGTAATTTTGTGTAAAATTTACTATAAAATGTAAGTAATACATTCACATACTAAAACAATTCAGATGGTACTTGAAAATCTAAAACACTTAATAACTAGGACAAATTACTTACGGTAATTGACTTAAAAGAGAAAAAGGAAAAAAAAGAAAAGAAAAAAGTTATTTCCACTGAGGGTTTCAGAGACTCCAGTTCATGATTCATTGGCTTCCTTGCTTTGTGCCTGTGGCAGAGCACTGAATCCTGGTGGGAGTGTGTGGCAAAGCAGAACCACTCACCTCATGGCCAGGAAGAAAGGGGCAAAGAGGAAGGAATCAAGGTCACACAGCCCCCTTTAGAGGGATTCTTTTGCCTCTCCAGTGACTTAAAAAATTTTCACTAGGCCCCACCTCCTAAGGGTTCTGTTACCTCCTATTCTCACCACTGTGGGCATCAACCTTTTAATACATGGATCTGTGGGGCAGATACTGAAGATCCAAACTATAGCACTGGTTTTTCTTGTTTTGAGTTACATTTCTGTTTCTGTGCGTTAAGTTGATATTTTCATGTTGGCTTTTTAAAGGGTTTTGTTGTTGATGTGTTAAGGGTTTATTCTTTTTTAAGGCAGCTTTATGAGATGTAATTGACATTATATGCTATGCTTTGTTATGATTTGCATGTTTCCCCCAAAGATTCATGTGCTTGAAGCTTGTTCCAAGCTTGTTCCAGTGTGGAAGCTTGTTCTCCAGAGGAACCTTTGAGAGGCACACCTGTGGAAGGGATTAGGCCCTGTCTCCAGGGTGTGGGTTGTTAAAAAGTGAGGCCCCCCACAAGCTTGACCCCTTTTGCCTGTTGCTGGTTCCCCTTTGTTTACCATGAGATGTGGCCAGGAGGCCCTCACCAGAGCCACACAGATGCAGGTACCATGGTCTTAGACCTCTGTAACTGTGAACTATACAGACTTTTCCTTATGAAGTACCCAGAGTCATGTATTCTGTTAAAGCAACAAAAATTGTACTAATATAGTATATAACCCAACTCATTTGAAGTGATTTATAGTATATCCAGTGACGTTTATAGTATATCCACAGATACGCACAGTCACAACCACAGTCAATTTTGGAACATTTTCATCGCCTCAAAAGAAATACTGTACCCTTCCATTTATCATCCTATCTCTCTCAACTCTCACCCCTAAGCAACCATTGATCTACTTTCTGCCTCTAGAATTCCCTATTCTGGACTTTCATATGAATAGATTGTGTATTATGTTGTTCTTTGTGATTGGTTTCTATTACTTTACATAAAGTTTACAATGTTCATCCAAGTTACAATGTGTATCAATACTGTAATTCCCTCTTATGGCCAATATGGATATACTACGTTTATGTTTATCCATTCATCTAAATATGGACATCTGGGTTTCTGCCTTCCAGTATTATGAATGCTATTTGCTATGTGTGTACAAATTTTCATGTGGATATAAGTTTCATTTTTCCTGGTATTGACCAAGGGAGTGGACTTGCTGGATCCCGTGGTATGTCCGTGTTGAACAGACTGCCAGATTGTGTTCTCATCGGCAGTGTATGCAGGCTCTGGTTTATCCACAGCCTCTCCAGCACCTACTGGCTGTCCTAAAAAGTAGCAAATACTGTCTTGTGGCTTTGATTCGCATTTCTTTGATGGCTAATATGTTGAATGTTTTCTTATTGGACATTTTATATGCATTCTTTGCAGAATTTCTGTTCAAATCCTTTACCCATTTTTTAATTGGGTTGACTTTTTGTTAGTGTATCTGTCTTTTAATTTTTTTTCTGATTGTAAGTCATAGAGTTGTGAAAAATACAAAACTATTTTTATACAATGCAAAATTTTGTACAGTATGGCAAGGTGTTAAAGATCAGAGTATTTCTGTCAGAGATCTATTGTATATTATGGTTTTTATAGTTAATATGTTAATAACAATATGTCACATACTTAAGAATTACTAAGGCTAAAGTTTAAATTCTTATGAAAAATGTGTGAATAATGCATATATTAGTTTGATTAGCCATTCCACAATGTATATACATATTAAAATATGTTTATACCTAAATATATACACATTTAAAAAGAGAGAAAGCATTCCCACCAAGTATTTTAAGGGGGGTGTGTGTGTGTGTGTGTGTGTGTGTGTGTGTGTGTGTTTTGCAACCAAAATTTAACCAGTGAGGCAGAGTTTCTTTCTCCCCAGCCCCAGGCAGAGTTTCTTAAAATGGGAACTTAACCCTCTCCTACAGAGTGTTTTGTTATGCTTACATTTTTATGACATGAAACCAATTAGTTAAAAAGCGATACCTTTAGTGTGTTAACCTGGTTGTTCAGAGAGAACTAGTTTGACTACTTGGTTAACCCCATAAGGATTTGATTGACTAGTTTTAGTGCTCCCTTGCCCCTGTTATGTGTATTATGATGTATTTCAAGGAAAACACAAAGAAAAATAATTGCTTTGCTAATAATGGAACATTGGCAAGTTACTCTTTCCAGGCCTCCCTTTCTTCTATAAAATGGAGCTTACAATAATAATGCAGCTCTCTCATGGGGCTGAGACAGTATAGCCATCTCACAGGATAAATAAAATAGCATGTAAAGCTCTTGGCTTTAAAATACCATCTGCACAAACTTAAGAACTAAATGAATGTGTTCTTCCTTGCCTTCCACCCACACTGATCTTTTTTTTTTATTTCTCCTACCGGGTTCTGTTCTCTGCCACAGGGCCTTTGCATAACTGTTCCTGATATCTAAAGATGTACCCCCACCACCCCACCCCACCCCCCACCGCAATTTTTACTTTTACCTGGCTAATACCTATTCAACCTTCAGGTTTCTGCTTCTGGTTCTTTTCCTCAGGGAACAATTCTTGACCTCCAGGCCTATAACTGGAGGTTACAGGCTTCAGAGCATCCTGTGGTTTACTGTTTACCTCTGTTTGCATTATGCTATCTCCAAGTGCCTTCCTGACCGGAAAGTCACTTTCAGGGGCAGTAAAGACTTCACTCACCAACCCCTCTCCATCACTTAGCGCAGGAGCTGGCACACAGTTCTGTTTAAACAGTAGAGGTTAAACCAGTAATCTGGGAGGAGGAAACGAGTAGTTTTGTGCGCTGCCCCAGCATTACTTGTGAGATTAGTCAGGTGTGTCACGATCAGGGGAAATCACCTGCACCCAGACCTTAACTGCACAGTTCAGGGAGAATAGGACTTACATGTTAATGGGACAGTTGCCATAATTAGATTCTGTAACAGCTCTGCTTTGTTGTTTGTTCTGATGAAGCCCTGATGGTGGGAGGGGTATAGGGAAGGCAGGGGGTACGATGACTCAGAAAGTTGGAGCAGACCTTGCCTCCACCTAGGGCCTGCTGTGCAGTCTTGAGGAAGGCTCTTGCTGACAGGCTTCCTTGGAAGTTGCTTGGGTTGTTTATGTTGCGTGGCTCCTTTGGCAGGCCAGGAGCTTCTGTGCAGTGTGCTGACAAGTAACAGGGTAATAAAAGTGACAGGAAGGGTTGTTGTGAGGCGTTACTATGGGAGGACAGGGAGTTGCCAAAGTCTTGCAGGGAGTTCAGAGTTGATTGTAATACAGCAGGAAGCCACTGCAAGACTTTCAGGTCAGAAATCACGATTTGATTGACCTTTCAAAACGTAAGGGTTGGAATTAGGAGCCTGTTAATTAAGTCCAGTTAGCTGATGGACCAGGTGGGAGTGGTAGACAGGAAAAGCAGTATTTTGCTGATGGATTGGGTATGGCAGGTGATAAGAAGGGATGGCTGGCTGGTTTTTTTCTTTTCTTTCTTTTTTTTTTTTTTTTTTTTTTTTTTTTTTTTGCTGCTGGGGATCGAACTCAGGGCCTTATGCTTGCAAGGCAAACACTCTAACCACTGAGCTAAATCCCCAGTCCCAGCTGGCTGGTTTATTGGGTTTGAACTCAAATGTTTTATTCTCCAAGTACAAATCAGACACCTGGCCACTCCTTTTCTGGGGACTCATTGTAAAGGGGAAAAAATTAAGACAGAACAGCTAAGAGATCACAGCAGCCCAGAGGGGCATGGTGGGCAGAGCTACATCTGAAATGTGAAAGCCTTGCAACTTGAGGTGGGGAAAGAATCAGGAGAAAGAATTGGGCATTAGAGAGTGATGAGAACCCCACTTGTATTATTCTCTCTCACCTTTAAGAACGATGGAGGTGGCGTGGGGTATTGACAATACCCAAACCAGGTGGTTTTAGCTTCCTGGCATGACCACATTATTAAAGACCCAGTTTCAGGCAGGATAAATGGCTCTTTGAATCTTGGAAATTATCACCTAGTGGGTAGGTTATCTATCATTTTAATTTTTAACATTATAAAATTTACAACTGGACAAAATTTTAGAGCAGTGTTTCTCAAATTTGGCAATACATTCGAATTACCTGGAATGTTAAAAATATAGTCTTGGCCCTAATTAAGATCAGTAAGAAACCTGAGTCAAGGGAAAGGAAACAAAAACATGCCCAGGGTAGCATTAAAATGTTCCAGTGTATTGTTAAAGATGTGCATTACTGATTTAGAGAATGACTTAAGGGGCCACCTCATTTTAAGTGGCTTTTGCTTGGGTGTGTGGAGTATATGACTGCTTAGCAAGGGTGGAGAGACAGAATAGGAACTGTAAAATCTTAACTGGTGAGGATATGCAGAAAATACAAGATGCCTGTGGGTCTGGCATGGTTAGTGACTTGTTTTCTCACTGGGTCTTAGAAACATATCACATGATATCAGCTACTTTGTGAAAGCCCCCCATAATAAGACATGTCTGTACTCCAGAAAACTAATTTTTTTTTTGCAGAGGGATGGAAACGGAGTAATACTACTTACATTAGAAGTACAGTGTTTTTAATCTTTGTGGTTAACATTGTTTAAATTGAATAAAAAGCCCATTGGCTGTCAAGAGAGTACTTGCCTAGCATGTATAAGGCCCTGAGTTCAACCCCTAAGACTGTAGCCCCTCCAAACCCAGAATAGATTATATATCACAATACATAATTATATATCACAGCTACAGTGTACAATAGTATATTTAGGATAAAAATAAAGTTTAAGTCAGAAATTTCTCTTTTTTTTTTTTTGCTAGTTAATACCAACTTAATAAAATTGAATCACATTCTTGGAAGGGGTAAGACCCCAGTTCAGGCTTTAGCTCTAAACTCCAGGCAGAGCCTGATTGAGTCGCTTTCTTAGGTGCAACTCACTTTTTCTCCCAGCAGGTTTATATCTTAGCATTGTCTTGCCATGAAATTACCATGATAATTTTATATAAGGCATATGGGTAGTCTTTTCTGCATCACAATATAGAGAAAATATTCTTTGTCTTCCTAAATGAACTGGCAAAATGCTTATATTTAAATGCTATATCCTTAGAATTTGTGTCTTCCCTGTTCCATTTCCCCCACTTGTACCCTCCTACCCTTGTTTCATGGGGTTACTGGGCGCATACTACTTTAGCAGGGATACGGGCCCTCTCTTGAGAAACTCATAATCATCCGAAAGCCCGAGGCAAAGTCAAGGATGAAAGCAGTGATTGAGTTGATTGAAATGTGAGATTACATGGTGCCATTTGACATTTTAAAGTACATATCATGTAGGAAATTAAAGCCAATTCTAATAATAATGTTTGCCAGTGAACTAGTTAGATAAGGAGAATGATGATACATGTAGTAGTATGTTCCAACCAAAGACAAAGTTGTGAAAAAACCCGTAAGAAAATTAATACATTCATACCTCTTTTATGGTGAGAACTTTAAAAATATTTTCTTCTAACTTTCTGAAATTTACAGTACATTATTGTTACCTGTAGTGACCCTCCAGTGCAACAGGACACCTTCTTGCTCATACCCAACTGTAATTTAGTACCTACCCATTGATTGACCTTTCCCCATACTCCCCCACTTTCTGTTCCTATCTGGCAGCCACTATTCTACCCTCCCATCAGACTCCTGTCTCTCACCCATCTCAACCTCGAGGAGAGCTGAGTCTGCAAGGCACCTGCCACACACCTGGCTTTTGAGGTTAACTTTTTTAGATTCTGTGTATGAGTGAGATCATGTGGTTCTTGCTTTCTTATTTCACTTAACATAATGATCCACGGTTCCATCTGTGTTGTCCTAAGTGGCAGGATTTCATTCTTTTTTAAGGCTAGAGTATTTCATTGTGTATACATAGTACATTTTTAAAAATCCATCTGTCAGTTGATAGACATTTAACTTGTTTTCACTTCTTGGCTTGATTTTGAAAACAATCTTTTTATATGTGCTTTCGGAATCTACTGGTTAGCTGCATAGTAGCCGACCTCAGGCAAGGTGTTTGCTATGGAGATCTAGTGCTATAGATAAAGAGCCCATTTTGTTTGATTTTCACACTAGTTAGAGGGAACTAAAACCGTTGCAGTAGATACAGATTAGTTGAAATTACTTATAGACAAGAGATAGTAGAAACCTCTTTTGCCTGTGGGCAGTATACCTTAATGTTTACCAACATGAGAATAGCAACAGAATGGAAAATAAAACATAGGGGTTTTTGATTTATTGAGGTAAAGTAACACTATAACCAGGTATGATATGTACCAGACAGCACTTTAGGAGGCTGAGGCAGGAAGATTGCAAGTTTGAGCCCAGCCCGGGCAACTTAGAAAGACCCTGTCTCAAAATTTAAAAAATTTTCAAAGGGCTAGGAATGTAGCTCAATGCAAAGGCCAAGGTTCTATCCCCAGTACTGCCCCCCACAAAAAAAGTTGGGTGTGTATGACTATGCTTTGTAAACTAATGAGTGTTGTAGTGGTTAATACATGCTTTATTGATCATTATAGGTTTTAAAAACTCTTATCTCTTGTTTTGACTGATTTCTTTTAATTAGCTTTTCTTTTTTCTTTAATTGACTGGTTAATTAGCTTTTCTTTACTTCTTTTTTTTTTTTTTTTTGCAGTGGTAGCAGTCAAACCTGGAGCTGCATGCATGCTAAGCAAGCGCTCTCCCCTTGAGCTATATTCCCAGCTCTCCTTTTTCTTTTGTAGTTAGAAGGAAAGGAATTATGATATGGTTTTAAAATCTGGGCCTCTGCTTCCTCCTAGTACTATTTCCCAGAGTGTTTGTGAGGATTAAATGAGTTAATGTTTGTAAAGCACTTGGCATAATGCCTGGTACATAGTAAATGCTCTGTAGCTGTTCACTATTGTCATTATTAAGAGTGATCCAAATACAGTGGTCAGGAGTGCAGAAGTCAGAGTTCTGATTCGAGTATTACAGTTTAGACTCAAAGCTATAAAAATATAGCTGATTCTGTTGATGTTTAGTGATAATTCATATATATAAGCATCTGATACTCCTTCATTATAGTCAACAGATGCTCTTTTTGTACCTCGTATGTACAAAATGACATAGAACAATGCGCTGACTACTGACCACTGCAGAGACTTGTCTGAACGTAGACACCACCATTAAGGTGCTTGTAATTTAATCAACAGCAGAATGGATTAAGAAAATGTGGGTTTTTTATACAATGGAATACTACTCTGCCATAAAGAATGATAAGCTGGAGATATTCCTAGGTAAATGGATGCATCTTGAGACCATATTCATAGTGAAATAAATCGGACACACATGTTTAAATAATGCATAGTTTCTCTGGTGTGAGAAACTGAAGTATAAATAAAGACTAAAATGTATTATATTGGGAAAGGGAAGAAAATGTCCAAATGGGAAAGGGAACAAGGGAGGGGGAAAGGAACAGAGGGACAAGGGAAATAAGAAATGGAAGGAAAAAATGGAAACAAATCTTTTGTAAATAGGGAGGGAGGAGGTGGTGAGGGGAGGAGAATGGGAAAAAAAGAAGCAACAAGATATATCATGTACAGGTACAAATTCCCTATGATGAATGTTATCACTATGTACATCTAAAATGTACCATTAGAATAAAAAAAAGATGCTTGTAATTTAATTGAAAAAGTAATAACAAAAATATCTATAATACAAGACCAGTGTAAGTCGAACAGTGAAGGTGCAAATCACATAAATGAGCACTCTGAAGGGCGAGTAATTACTTTCAGATAGGAAACTCTTAGAGCGAATAGCACTTGCCCTAGGTCTGACTGCATGTGACCTTCAGCAGTGGGGTGAGGAGAACCAGACATAGCACTGAGGGATACAACGTGAGCACAGTGAGGAGAAAGAAGTAGGTATGCACATTGAAGGTCTAGGCTGTCTTTATTTGCACATAAAATAATGGTGGTGGTAATAACTATTTGTTGAACATGGTGCTGTTGCCAAGCATTGAGCAAGGTATTTCACCTTCATTTTTGCGTCCACACAGTAACCATGTAAGTTAAATGTTATTTTCCTTATTTTTAGAGATGAGGAAAAAGTTATGCAGAAAATGACTGTGCTACAATTAAAGCACAGGACAGGTTGATCAGAATTCTGTGCTTTTCCTTCTAATGTGGCTGGCTGCCTCTTGAGAATCTCAAGTGATTGACAGATAATGAGAGCAGTATACCCTGCTGTGTTGAGAATAAAAATTAAATTGATACAAATTATTCTTTATTACCACTTATACATTTTAACAAACAGGTTTTACTGCCACCTCCATGTTTCCCATAAACCCATGATAAAAATAAATTTTTTGTCTTTCATCAAAACTTTCTGAGAATGTTGCTTGGTGAGCATGCTATCAGCTCAGAGTAGCTGGTCTGAAGGGACCCTCATTCTTCTGGCTGTGGGGCTTGAGGACCCACATCTAGAAGCTTTAACCTTCCCCCTAAAAGTCAGAGAAATAGTATTATCTGTATAAATCAAGTTTGAACTCTTAGAATGGTCTTTTGTGCCCTAGCTCCACTTGCTTCCTGAGTTATTTCCAATCTGTAAAATGACAGTAAAAATCCTTGCACAGTAGACATCAGGCTTCTTGTATACTTTATAAACCATTCGTGCTTTATAAACATTGTTTGTATAATCATAGCCTTGTGAGGCAGTTACATCCTTTGAGACTTCTAGATACGGAGGGTCTTTGTTCCTTCACTTGAGTGGCTTCAGATAGCTTATTTCAGCTTTGTCTCCTATTTTCTGACAGATTTGACAGTCATTCTTTGTATTGGCATTATGCCTCCCCCTAATAGCCCACTCCTCCCTCAATTTGCTGCTTTTAATCAGCAGTCAACTAGGAAACCACGTAATAGAACTTGCTAGCGATGTGCCTGAAATTAATTTTCTTCTTTTCATTTACAAGAGATGACTTTTTAAAATCTCAGTTGGTTTAAATTTTTCATATTTATGTTTTAAGTCTTTGCAGACCTTTAGAAAATTATAGAAATTAATAGCATACACTTAATCTTTTGAGTGTCTAAAACAAAAAAAAGTATGTTGTCCCTTCGTCTTTCTTTGCCCATAATGCCACATAATTACCGTTACCTCATCATTGCTGTTAAACGGTATGAATATACAAAATGGTCATGTACAGTGTTCTGTACCTCGCTTTTTTGATTGAATTGTGTGTGTGTGTGTGTGTGTATGTGTGTACACATTATGGTTATCTCTTGCTAAATAGCAGAACTCTAGAACCTAGTGGTTTAAAATTATGCTCTCTCATGGTCCCTGTACATCAGAAGTTTGACAGTGGCTTAGATGGGATCCACTTTGGGGCTACAGTCTCAAGGGCATGACTGGGCTAGAGGATTCACCTCTCAGGTGACTAGCATGGCTGGCTGTTGGCAGGAGACCTCAACTCTTCTCTGTAAGAGGTTCTCCATAGGGCTGTTTGAGCCTCTTCAAGACAGAGCAGCAGGCTTCCCTGAGAGCAGATGATTGTGGGAAGAACTGGGCAGAAGATACCCTTTTTGTAACCTACTGTCAAAAGTCCTATAGCATTGCCTTTGCCATACTCTTTTAGACAACAGTCTCTAAGTTAGGTCCACTACCTATGTAAGACATGGAATTTGACTTCACTTTTTGTAGGGAAACATGTTAAAAAATTTGTGGATATATTTTAAAACCATCCCTGTACTATATGTATAGCTCTATCTTGGTTATTTTTCCCATTGCTGGGACAAAATATCCAGCACCCACAAGTTAAAGGAGGAAAGGTTCATTTTTGGCTTACAGTTTAGAGGTTTCAATCCATAGTCAGCTGGCCCCAGGCAGCATACTATGGCACAGGGGCATTGCAGAGCAATTCATGGCAAGGCAACAGGAAACAGCAAGCAGCAGCAGGAAGTCTTCCTTTCCCTTTTATCCCATCCAGGCTATAAGCCTTTTGGGTGGTGCCATTCACACCCAGGGTGGGGCTTCTGTCTTCAGTAAACCTTTTCAGCCACACCCAGAATTTTGCTAATTCCATTCAGTGAACTAATTTAGTACCGCACACTCTTGATCCCAGTGTCACATACCCTAGATCAGCTAGCTCTGAAAAGCACCATCTATGAGTACATGAGGCTTTGGAGAGGCATCTAGACGCAAACCATATAAAGCTCTGTCTCATTCATTTTTATGTTTGTGTTCAGCAGTGTGGATATGTAGAATAATTTTCATAATCTTGCCCACATTGGTAGATATTTGTATTCTTCTATACAGCGCTCAGTTAACGTGCTTACACACCTTATCATTTTGAATTAGCATTTAACTACATTCCTAAATGTGAAATTGTTGGGTTCTGAGGACTCATTGGGCTGAATTTCTTAAAACTGAAGAGCCTGGATGTTTACAGACCTATGTTTTGCCTTTCAGCTGTGTTCTGAGTAGATTGTTGTGAAAGGTATTAGAGTTAGTTATTTCTTGTAATCAGATTCATAAAAATAGAAAATATCTTAAAACACAGTTCTTAGAATAAAAATATTTTTAAAAAAAGAATAAAAATATTTTATTGGGGGGTACTGAGGATTGAACTCAGTGCCTTGTGCTTGCTGGGCGCATGCTCTACCATTGAGCTAAATCCCCAACCCCTAAAAATATTTCAGTACTTTGAGACTAGCTAAATTACGTTGAGTACAAAAAGCAGAAAACAGAAAATATATTTTGCATAATACTAATAAGTAAAATCTAAACTGTGAAAAATACTCTTATATTGCTTAGAAATAATGCGAAGTAAAAATACAGAGAAATACATGAGAATAAAAAATCCGAAATTCAGGACCATGGTTACAGTAAGAAAAATAAAATTAAGGAAGGACACATCTTTCAGAGATTTCTTAATTGGCAAGGTTTTATTTCTTAATCAGAATGATTAGAACAGATGTTTTTATTCACGCTTTTTTGTAGGGCTTCAGTATAGCTGAATATAAATGGAGGGATCTAGGAGTGTAGCTTAGTTGTAGAGCACATATTTAGCATGTGCAAGACTCTGGGTTCAGTTTGCAGTACCAAAACAAAACATAAAAATTAAGAGAGGATCTTGATTTTATACTTAAAATTTTAAAAACCCGGGGAGCTTTTTTAGCTTCAGCATTTGTGATTAAATGTGTACATTTGTTTATTGATGGTAATTCTAGTGCAGAGAGTCAATGGTAAATGAATACCTAAGCAGTTCCTACACTTAATACCAGATATGGTAGTCTGGATTTCAGGTGGATTTTCATTGGCAAACAGTGACAAAGATGGTAAGAAGGACATGAGGCTTGAAGGAGTCTGAATGAAGATCTCTGAGGTGTTTTCTACCACATCTAACAGCAGTTAAGGCTGTTAACTTTCTGTGTTAATTTTCTCATTGTGTGGCACAAACTTACCTTTTGTTGATATTATAAAAATCACATGACATTTTTAAATAAAAACATGAAAAGCACCTAGCGCAGTGACTGGCCCATGATGTTTAGTATTTTCTTCCTGCATGTGTAGATTACTGCCATTTGAATCTGGTACCATTTCTAATAAGCATATGCGTATTTTCAGTAATTGCAAGATTTGCAGTTTTTCTTTTGTAGGAAAACAAAATTCTTGATATTAAATATTAAATGTTTTAATGCCTTTACACAAAAAAATCATTTACTAGTAGATACTAAGCTGTCCAGTTGTCATCTAGGGTTTTGTTTTTTGTGCTGACATTTGAGCAGAATTTTTTTTTTTTTTTTTTTTTTTTTCTGACTGAATATTTCTTTGTCGTGGTGTGTTGAGCTTGTTAATGACCAAATTCTTATGTGGCAGCTGCACATTACACATGCTTATTCTCCGTGTTTAGGCCATAAATCTCCTGTAGCTGACTGGCAGCACCACCTGCAAGCCTTTCAGAGTTGCAAATACAGCTCTAATAATGTTATTTCAAAGATGTTTCAGACATTCTCACTCAAACATGTTAGCCCTTCTGTGAAAGTGACATGATACAGCAGAGTATGAAAAGTCATTGTTAATGCTTTATGTGTATTTTACAATGGAGACGTGCTGGCAGTATTTCTTGTGCAGGTTGGTAGAATATAGATAGAACTTTAGGAGTTTATGGTATGTACCCAGGTCAGTTTATGAAATACTTGGAGTAATTCTGAGCATTATTAGATTTAGATATATATATATATATTTTTTAACCTAAAGTCTATGTATTAGTTTTATCATTCTTATTCAGCAGCATGTTAAAGTTTAACATTGGAGCAACAGTAGTAACTCACCCAACCCAACCAAAGCTTTTGATTTCGTGGCACTATTCTTCTTTGTGGCTAACAGACTAAAAGTGGTTTGACTTTTGAGTTAAACAGCCTAAGTTCAAATCGTGGCTCCATTCCTTTTTAGTTTTAGTCTCTGAATAAGTTACTCAGCCTCTGTATCATTTCATCTGTTAGGGGTAACAACATCTGTCTCAGGTTTATTGTAAAAGTTGCTAATATTTATAAAATATTTAGAAGAGTGGTACAGAATAAGAGCTAAATACTCACTAAATAAACCCTGGTGGGACAGACAGATACTTAGAGAGTGCATAGATCTCAGCTTTGTGAGCTTCTTCCAGGTCAGAGCAATTCTTAAACAGTAAAAGACATTTATAGTCCTTTCAGTTATGTTGGTTATACAAATTGATAAGGAAATGAGGAATAATAAACTTTTGACAGTGCTTTTCCTTTGGCCAAACCTAACCAGAATCTGGGGGAAAGAAGGGCTGTTGTCTGTGAGTCTTACCACTCAGGGAAAAGAGCAGGCCAGACACAATGGGGGAAGGGGATCTGAAGGGGGCAAACAGATTTCTAAGACACAATGGCTTAGTGCATATTTCTACATAAGAATCATCCTTTTCCATTATATTTCAATATATTTTGTAAGTTTCTGCAGAAATTTGGCTGCAATGTGTAATTGGAATGAAGAACGAAAATTGTCAGTTGATGAAAGAATATTTTCAGCATTAATATTTCAAGGCTTAAAATAGGGAGAAACAGTTTATTTCCATTCTGAGCATGGTAGGAAATGTTCAGGAGCTCTTGAGAGAAAGAATTAATAAGGCTGCCTGCCAGGTAGAAATGCAGGCAGAGCTACTCTTCAGTCTAACGGTAAATGCTTCTAATCCACACCAATAATTTCTGTTCATAAATAGATGAATTCTCCTTTTAGATTAATAAATCCATTCCTGAATTAGCCATTTTAAAGCTCTTCTAGTAGAGACCTATTGATCTCTCTCTGAAATTCACATCTTCAAGGATAGGCAGTGCTGTGAGCCATATGCTCAACTGAAAAGTAGTTTAAAGAATGCTTAAAAAGAAACCATTGTCCAGCAGACTGGATGCCACTCCCCTGGGGCAACTAAATGAATGAGACTGATTTTCTTTTTTGCTAACGGACTCATGTAAACTCTACCCCCATCCTTGAGAAGTTGTCTGTCTTGCCTCATACTATTGGATTAATTCTGTCTCCAGGTGTACAAGGTACATGTTTAACCCTGGCTTGACAATTGACATCCGTAGCTGTCTTAGTTACATCTCTCATCTCTGAGACACAATACCCAGTACCTGCAACTTAAAGAAGGGGTTTATTTGGGCTCACAGTTTGTAGAGGTTGTACTTCATAGTCCTCTGGTTCCAAGGCAGGATGATGAGGCAGATGGGCAAGGCGGAAGAGGGTTGCTCACGGCATGATAGCAAGAAGCAGAGAGAGAGAAAGGGAAGTAAATAGGTAGGTAGAGAGAAAGGATGCTTCGAAGGACATAGACCCTTCGGGCCACATCCCCAGTGACCCATCTCCTCTGGTTGTGTTTCACCTCCCAACATCACATTTATCAATAAACTCATAGCTAATAAGTACTTAATAAGGACCTGAATAAATATTGTCCCCCAAGGGTTGGTAGTGTAGCTCAGTGTTAGAGTGTTTGCCTATCATGTGCAGGGCTCTGAGTTCAATCTCTATCACTGTTTGGGAAAAAAAAAATGGCTTCTGTTAAATTGAAGGCTTTTTTTCTTTTGTGTAACAAAAGACAGTTTATTTGGGTGAAAAGATAGAAAAGAACGATAGACACCTATCATGAGGTGATGGGGGCTTCAGAGCTGAAAGCCCTTGAAGGCCTGTTTGGAAATTTCTTTGGCGTCCAAAAAAAAAAAAAAAGAACGAAAGAAACCCCAAGTTTATTAAGTGATTTCACATTGGAGAACTTTAAACTGCCTATGTTTGGGACCAATTCTATTTCCCTTATTTTTCAACCTTTGAATTTAACGAGAGGTTGCTGATGCTTTCTGTCAACACCTATAAACCATACTTTTCCTAGATTGACAAAATAAAGTCAGCTTTTCCAAAGTTGTTTGGCAGGCAGAATCTTAAAATGACCTCTAGTGGCTTTGTACCTGTATTATCCCCACCCTTGGGTAATATGAGACCTCATTCGTAAAATGATCCAAAAGGATTTTCCACATGTTACTAAGGTCACTAACCAGTTGACCTTATGGTAGGTAAAGAGATGATCTGGATGGGCCTAACATGAGCTCTATGAGAGCAAGAGTTTTCTTTGAATGGTGGCAGAAAAGGAAGTCAGAGATTTGAGAAGGACTGATTGAATGTTGCTGGCGTTGAACATGGAGGGGGCCACATGAAATATGCTGGCGGCCTTTAGGGTCATAGAGCCAACCCCACCTGTCAGTGAGAAAGATAGTGGAGACCTCAGGCCTGTAGACTCAAGGTCTCAGATACTGCCAGCAACCTGCTGCAGCAATACTGCTGTAAAGCTTTGTTCCCAGCACCTCCAGACAAGAGCCCAACCCAGCAAGCACCTTCTTTCCAGCTTTTGTGAGATCCTCAGCAAAGACCCACTGTACAAAGTCTTAGACAAAGTCCAGAATCTGAAAACTGTACTTCATACTAAACTTGTGTTTATTAAGCTTGAGCCCATTAGGTTTCCCGGGGAAGATGTCCCAAGTCCACAGCTACTCTAGTAGAGACACCCATTGTTTCTAATAGTAAACTATCATTTCTGGAGAGGTGGTGATTTTTGGACTAGTACATGTAAACACACCCACACATGCGCACACTTTTAAAGGCAGTGCTTTACATTCTTTAAATTACAAATCTTTTATTTTTCCTATAAATTCCATCTAAAATGTATGCTCATTTCCTACAGGCATTTCAAATGATGGTCTTACTCCAAGAGTTGGCAAGTGTTAAGCACCTTTATTCATCTTCTAACGCTTACTGTAGTTCGGATCTTGAATGGCCCCCAAAGGCCCATATGTTAAAATTTGGTCCCTGGGTGGCACCACTGAGAGGTGGTGAAACTTCTGAGAGGTGAAGCCTTGTTGGACATACGTAGGTCTTTGGGCAGGCGCTGAAGGAGCCATGGGACTGTAGCACCCTGCCCCCTTGCTTCCTGTCATGAGGTGAAAGGTTTTCCTCCACTCTGCACTGCCGGCATGATGCGCCTCATCACAGGCACTCAACAACAGGGCCAGTCGATCATAGACTGAAAGCTCCAAAACTGAGCCAATGTAAACCTTTTCTCTTTGTAAGTTATCTCTGATGTTTTGTTATAGTAACATGAAGCTAACATAGAAAATTGGTAGCCTTTGCTGTTACTATAAAACTGACTTCATAGAGGAGCCTTTGAAGTTGGTTTACAGGAGGAGCAGAATAAAGGAAGCCTAGAATCCTGTGAATGGAACGTCACAGGTGATTCTGGTGGGACCCTGAAAACCAGCAGGGTGATACACAGTAAGGGTGATGTTGATGTAGTTTTGTCACTGGGCTGGGTCTGAGAGTTTCCCAAACTTAGCTCACATCTGCAGGTTCACCTACTCCTGTCATAGAAAAAGAATTTTTAGGATACATGAGAAAGCCATGAGTAGAGTTTATCAGACTTGAATCTAATAAAAGACACACTCAAGAGGAGAATGTAGGTACTCAGAAATGTGACACATTACAGTTTGGAACTGAATCCATTTATATTTCTCTTGAGGGAGTGAAAAGCTGGGAAGAAAGTGTCCACCCCCAAAATACTGGCCCATTCACGGGCATATTTTGTTTTGAACAGATGAGTTAAACATTCTCTGCATTTGCTCACTTTTTTGTTGATTCTCTTAATTGCGCCAATTGATGGCCTTCTAGTAAGAGGTCTAGTAGAGAACGAGTATAAATCTATCTGAGGAATGTTGACATGGGACTATCTTGGGTGACTTCTACTATATCCTGGAAGTTGCAGTCTTTTTTTTTTTTTAATTAAAATTTATCCCAAATTACCAAACTTACCATTACACAGAGTTACGGACCATAATACATTGTGCTTTTGCTTATAACAACAAGCAATATGAACAACCATGTAGACATAGTATTAAGTCATAACTATATAAAGTTTATTGTGGTACCTAGTGTACATGTTACTGTCTTAAATTTGGGTTATTAGGTTCTTGTTTTTAGGATATCTTTATTCCTCTGAATTCTCATTCCCCTCCCACTCTGCCCTCTTCTTGTTCCCTTAGACCCTTTGCCTATTGGATGAGGTCTGTCCTCTTGTCTTTTTGTATCTATTATTTACCATTTTCTTTTGTTTGTATTTTGCCTCACTCAAATGAGGGATACCATACGGTATTCAAGATTTTGAGTCTGGTCTGTTTCACTCAACTTTATATTTTCCAGGTCTATCCATTTTCCTATAAATGACTCTAATTTGTCCTTCTTTGTAGCTGAATAGTAGTTCATTATATATAGATACCACATTTTGTTTATCCTTACAAAGTAATAATTTTTAGTTCTGATTTCCTTTTCTCCTTTCTACCTATCTTTTAGTTCTTATATCCTGCCTCATCCTCCCCCCTCATCTTCAATCTCTTATTCTTAAAGGGATGCCAAGGCATGATATATCAACATAACTTTATGCTGGGGAGGGACATTGACCCTGCATAGCCAGGGACCAAAACTCTTGTCCTGAACTGATCTAAAGGAGACAGGAATATTAGGTTTTTCTTTTTGTAAAACCATCACTCTTCGATAGTCTAAAAGAGAGGGCAAGGGCATATAGGACATTAACCAACAACAGCAATGGATCATGTAATATAAAAAGAATTTCAGTGCACAGTATCCTAGGTAGAGAAATGAGAACTTTTTTCTACTAGGAAGTCACAGAAAACTAGGACACTAACTGGTCATTGATGCTTACAGCAGGGTCTAACCTTGCACCAATCTGTGAATGTAGATCTTGTAATGCAGAAGACATAGTTGCAGAGTTGTCGGGAATGTTTTGATAATGGTACAGGTTCCCCCTTGTGCTGTTAGAGTATCTATGGCCATTCAGTTTTGCAGAGTGGCTTTTCTTATTTTAACTTTTGAATTTATTAATGAAATACCCTGTGTGGTGTGATTTAGAGCCTTTTGGGTACAGTTAGTAAAGGATTTAATGAAAATTACATTTTCAAGTTCTATTTGTGAAATAATGATAGAGGCCAAATGATCCTACCACTGAAAAACTGATCTGGTCAATGGATGTCACAAAACTGGGAGACAGGCTGGTCAACCTATAGTTTTAACCTAGTGCCCTTGTTCCTGTGATACCTTAATGTACATCTTCCTGTCCATACTGGAGGCAGCCTTAGGTTTGTGCCGCAGAGCCACTGGGTACTGTGTGGGGCTGGCCTTCTTACTCTAGCCCTTGCCTTTCAGTCAGTAGCAAAACACATCAGTATCTCTTACCACAGTAGTGTGATTACAGCTCTGTGTAAGAATCTGTCCCATATTTCATGTGGCATTGCAGCCATTTATCATAAGTATGTTTTTTTGTTCCCAACAAAGGACTGCTGGTTGGCTGAGTAGTCTCATAATAGATGTTAGCCAGATCTGTTCATCCTAGATCTAAAAATATTTAAGAATTGATGATTATTTTTCATCATGGAATGATGGAATTTTACGAGTGTGGGGTAGAATAGGAGCTCTGTATTTCCATGTCTGAGTATTAATTATGGCTAGAGAAAAATTCTTCCCACGGCCCCTTTCAGAGTCTTATTTATTGGCCACTGAGAGACATTAGACCTGGTAGCAAGCTTTAAAACTGGCATTGCACTTTGTTGTTGTTTTATAAAATTTTGAAGCTTTCTCTAGTCATCTCCCTGTAGAAGAGGAGATACTCAACACAGTAGACCCAGATGCACTAGAAGTGGACCATTGTCCATGAACACAGCATGCATCTTTGTTAATATTTTTGGGATAGCTCAGGAGACTGATAATCAAAACTTACTATGGCTATAAATTATAGGTGCAGATGGAGACTGCCAGCGGGGGCTGGTGCAGTATGTCCAGTCCACTTTTTATAGCTAGCATGGCTGAGCCTTTAATATTATTTATATATATTTAGCAGGGGTTGTACTTCCCTGTTTTGTGTTTAAGACCAAGTTAAAGTGAGATCTGTGTTGATCAAGATTAATCCCTCTCAGTGTATTTGCCAAGGTTAGTTTAGGCTCCTCAGGCATTACTTTTGGGGCCATGTGCGTTGCTTCTGAGCTGTCTTAGTTTTTCCTCTGCCTGTTGTGCCATCTACCAGGATGGTTCATGGTCTTTGCTTATGCATGTAGCTTCCCTTGGAAGCATGGGGACAGTCTCCGCTTTAGTGACCCTCCTTTTAGCACAGTGCACAGTGGTTTGACTACTGTCCTCTGGGTTCCAGCAGGCTTTCTGCTCAGTAGGTTGGGTGAGTCGCTGGAGTTGTAGGATCCTGTAGAGGGGTTCTGTCACGTCCTGAATCCTGGCTGACCTCAGGGGGCCAGGGCAAAATAGTGCTTGTCCTCTTAGCCCAGTTACCTTTACCTTTTTTAGCTTTGGTCTCCAAGCCTCAGTGTGCATGCTTTTGGAGCTTGTTCAGGATTGAAGTTTATCATGCCGGTGGTCTCGTAAGAGACTTTGCCTAAGATGCTGGATGAGGGCTTCACTCATACTTGTGTGTCTCTCTGGATAAACAAGATTTCTGAAGTCCGATCTAACCCAGGGACAGGATGTGTTACTTAATTCTGGAGAGTACTTCCTGTCTTCATTCTTCAGTGCTTTTAATGTACAAGTGCTCATTTTCTAGGGGCTTAGAAGTCTGTAGCTGCTGGAAAGGAAAAAGACCCTAAGGCTGCAGAACTTTGAAGATGGGACGAGAAAGGAGGATAAAAAGATAAACTGTACTTCAGAGGACAAGGGATCGAGAAAAATGGGAAAGAAGAAAAAAATAATGATGAAAAGCCTTTAGCCTAGACTTAGCAAAATTACCCTGCCATTGGCTCACCAACAGAAAATGTTACTAGGCTGGGTCTGAGAGTTTCCCACACTTAACCCACCCCTCAGGTTTGCTGACTCCTACCACAGAAAAATAATTTGGTCAGAGAGAGGCATGAGTAGAGTTTATTAGACAAAGACAGAGATTATGGGACACACTCAGGAGAGTTCAGGCACTCAGAGAAATGACACACATTATAATTTGAAACTGAATACATTTATACTTTTCTTGAGGGGGTGAAAAGCTATGGAAGAAAGTGCCCCTGCCCCCTTCAAAGGAACCAGCCTGTTTGCAAGCATGTTTTTTGTTTGCTTGCTTGCTTGCTTTTCTTGAATAGATGATGTAAACATTCTCTGGGTTCTCAAAGTCTTTGTTTACTCCCTTAATTGGGCAACTGATGGGTCTGGTAGGGAAGAGGTATAAATCTAGCTAAGAAATGTTAGCATGGGGCTGTCTTGGGTGACTTCGGCTAAGTCCTGGAAGTTGCAGTCTTCTTACAAAGTACAATTTTTAGTTGGGGTTTCCTTGACTCTTTTTCTACCTTTTATTTCTTGTAGTCTACCTCAGTTTCAGGTGGAAGTAAGGACTCTGTTGGGAATTGGACTAGAGGCTGTCCGTGTAACATCATGGCAAAGAACTTGGGTGCACCTTGTTCATGTCCTGATACTTTGTGGGAGGCCACATTTAAAGTTTATCTGGTGGAGGGGATTTCAAGATAGTACAGCATGCAGGCGGCCACAGCATGGGTGTTGCTGGCTGCTTACAGCTAAATTTACAGTGAGAATCGAGAGCAAAGAACAGAGTAGATAGATGTGGAACATTTGTAGCTTGGCCAGAAAAGAAGCACATTTACAGCCAAGGAATGTGCGGTTGCTGTCAACAATAAAGAAGTCACGTACACCCGGATGATAGGAAAGATGCCTCAAGGGCATCTCAGATTCAGTTGTTTGAAGGACTTGCCAGGGCAGGATCCTTCATGGGGAAAGGTGGTGACCTAGGGAATCGCTTCCCATTTCAGCTGACTGGGCATTCACAGGCCATCGCACCTGTTGTTCAAGCAGGCCCCAGTACTGTTCATGATGGCAGCAGATGTTGGGGGTGTTCGTGTGATGCTCATTTATAGGCATGTGGAATGTAAGAGTTATGGGGTCCTGGAGGCTGTGACTTAAGATTTCAAAGGAAAGCCTAAGAGGTCAGGCATGATGGAGGATCAGTCCCTGCAAGCAGCCTCTAATAGGGTGGTCGGTGCATGGTGCTGTGGGAGTGAAGTCTAAACTGTAATGGACACTGCAGGAAGGTACAGGTACTAGCAATGCCCAGAGCTTTCTGAGGGAAGCTGTAGGCAGCCCTGTGGGCCGCGGCAAGTCAGGGTGGAGGGGTGGAGCTGCCCCATCTCTTGGGAACTCACCTCCCACCACAGTGGGCCCTGGATGCTGGATATAGAGCATCCAGAACATTTGCTCTGCCAGGTTTCAGTTTTGCTTTGGGTTCAACCCACCTTCGTGTTCCGCTGCTTTCCTCCCTTTTGGCATAGGAATGTTAACCTTACCCTGTCTCCCACTATATCTTGGAAGTATGCAGATGTTCTTTTTGATCTTTATAGAGGCTCACGGTCCAATTTATAGAGGCTGATAGTTCAAGGAGACACTGGATGTGGGCTTTTGAGCAATGCTGGAACAGTGAAGACTGTGGGACCCTTGGGGATGAACTGAATGAATGTTGAATTGTGAGACAGACATGAATCTTTGAGGGTAGGGCAGAATACTACAGTCTGGATCTTGGCCGTCCCCCAAGGTCCATGTAAAGGCTCTGTCCCCAGGGGGGTTGGTGCTGTGGGCAGGTTGCAGAACCTTCAAGAGGCGGGGCCTTGTTGGAGGTTCTTAGGGCGTTGTGGCCTGATCTCAAGGGGATTGTGGGACCACGACCCTTCCCCTCTGCGCTTGGCCATGAAGTAAGCAGTTTGGCCTCACTGTGCGCTCCTGCCATGACTGCTGCCTCACCACAGGTCCACAACAGAGGGCCCGACCAATCGTGGACTGAAGCCTCCGAAACTGAGCTGAAACAACCCTTTTTTCTTTATAAGTTAATTATCTCAGGTGCTGTATTTTAGCAGTGGAAAGCTAACAAATCTGTAACACCTTATGGAAAATCTGTCAGAATTCAATAAATAATACAGAATGTTTACAGATTCTTTGCACTTTTTCAGACTTTGTCTAATTAGGAGTGAGATTATAGGATAACCTGCCTGAGGTGCTCAAAATAAATAAATGAAAACCACCTGTTTTTTAGTACTAATGCAAGGGCCATAATTAAATGGGATATTTTGATGGTTCAGACAGTTAGTTTGAATAAAATGTTTCTTGCCTCATTCTCACCTCTACCACCTTTCATTTTAAATTTTTTCTTCATAATTTTGTACACTTTAGGAGAAAGCAAACACATGCCTTCCCATTAGAGCCACAGGCACTCTGTTTTAGGTAAGTGGCGTGACTGTCATTGTCTGAGAGAGGTCATTGTATGTACAATGTACATAGTAGCTCTCCCCGCAGTGATTTTGCTTTCTGAGCTAATTCCACAAAGAAACAATTTCTAAGTTTTAAATTGTGTGCTGTTCTGAGCAGCAGGATGAAAATTTGTGCCTTCCCTATGTGAATCATTCTTTGTCTACCATGTCCACACTGTATACACTCCCTGCCCATTAGTTACTTAGTAGCTGTCTTGGTTATCAGATTGACTGTTACAGTGTCATTGTACTAAGTAGGGTTCACTTCAGGGGGTGGGTACTGGGGATCAAACTCAGGGCCTTGTGCTTGCTAGTAAATGCTGTACTGCTGAGCCAAATCCCTGACCCTGGAGTTCACTTCTATTCAAGTTTTCACATCCACAGGGTGTCTCGGAATGTATCCCTCTAGGGTCCACTTGGGTCTGGTTCTGCCAGAACATACAGCTGCAAGTACAGTCAGCCGTGCCTGGTCAACCACAGTGCGTTTTGACAAAGGCGTAGTAGTCAGGTGATTTGTTGTTGAATGGACATCAGAATGTACTTTTACTAAGCTGAGTAGTATACTTTGGTCACCCCAGATGGCTCATTCGGGCTTTGTAGTAAACAGAAGATGAGGCTGCTGCTGGCATAAACCTTTCTGTTAAAGTACACCAAAAAACAAACAAAAAAAAAATGATGGAAATTATAGTAAATATGTAAACCAGTAACGTTGTTGTAAGTATTATGTACTGTGTGTAGGTAATTGTATTTGCAGAGGTTTGTTTACACCAGGTTTGTTACACCATTTCCAACCCAAGACCTGCTTCAAAGTCACTTCCTCTACTCTTTTCTCCTTTCAAGCTTTAGGAGTTTCTGTTACATCTGTATCTCTTCTGCCTTATATAAAATACTATACTTGGGTAAGTGAAAGTGTATGTCTGATACTCCATACTAGATTAAAAGTTTTGTCTTCATTCTCTTGTAGTACTTAGCACTGTCTTATATAAAATAAGCAGCCAATAGATTTGTAAATATTATATAATAAATTATATAAATGCTAAATTTGTAGAATCGATTGCAGAATTTAATTGAATTTAGCTGTAGCTAGGACAGCACTTTGTTCATCCTTTAGGGGCTATCTGAAGTACTCCACTCTGTCTCTGCTTGTCTTTACCTTCTACTAGGACACGTACTTGGGGTGGGGGGTGTTTATATCTCAGTGCTAGACAAGGAGTAGGGGGCTGAATACTTAATGAATAGAATGGAAGAATCAAGGATTGAAAATAGGAAGGAGTAAATCATCTTTTTTAGTAGTGCGTACTTAAATTTTTAGAAGTGAGCATGAGAGCTAGAAAGGCCATAGACTTGAATGCATGAGCTCTTGGGCACAGCTCTCTAGAAGAGCCATTTGGAAATTTCCAACCAATTTTGACGAAGTGTGGTGTTCCTAGGTTCTTTCTCTTGGTATAGATGAGCATGTATGGACCTTAAAGATCTAAATGTCTAGACCTTTGACAGTTACAAAAGATGCCACCTTTTTATCTTAAATTTCCTCAGATAAAAAGTTCATTTTCTGGGCTGAGGAGGCAGCTTAGTGTTAGAACACTTGCCCAACCTGTGTGAGGCTATTTTTAACCTCAAGAGCCTGTCCCAAACTGTCCCTGTTCCCAAAAGTCTACAGATAGTGCTGAAGTTCTGTAGTGTAATCACTTGGGCGAATGATTTTTTGGTGAGGCACTCCCTCTTGAGGCTCTCTAGGGCCCTACCCTAAGTTACTAAATTCACATTAACTCAGGTGTGATGAAATTGGGCTCGTTATTAACAGCACTCTTAGCATTCAGGAAATTGCAAGGGTTTTTGGAGCTCTGTGCCAGGAGCCAGGGATAGAGACCAAATACAGTTCATGTTATACCATGTATATTAATTTTTGAAGTAATAATAAAAATACATGTAAGACTTGAGAAAATAAGAAATACAGACATTTAATAAAAAAGAGGTGATGGGGATACCTAGGAAGGAGGTGAAAATTGGACCAGCTCCTGGCCTGTCATACTGTAACTGTACTGTCTCTCTTCCCCAGGAGACCTCCAAATAAGAATCTGTGTGTGTCAGCAGAGCCTTCCTGCAGCATTTTTGGCATGGAGTATATACTAAGTAAATGTTTAGAAAGGGGAAGGACTGAGCTGCCAGCCTCCCCCTAGTGTGTTGGGGAGGAGTAGCAGAGTGGAGTCTTTCTTATTCTGTGGGGAGAACAAAGATAGCAGGATAGGTTTGGACGGTTTTGAGCACAGAGGGAAAATACTATCATTCTTGCTGGATACCTTTGTTGATTCATGCCTCTTTCATAATTGGCTGAGGTTACTAATCATGGGTTGGATCTGTGATGTTGGACTTGAATGGGCGTTACCTATAACAAAACCCTCTGCTCAGCTTCTTTCCCTACAAGATCACCCTTCGGTTTCTTACAACAAAACTGAAGGGCCGTTTCCGTTGTTCTCACTGTCTTTAAGGCAAATAATTGCTTGAACTGAAAATGCCTCTTTTAGTCCTTGCCAGAGAGGCAAACATCCTGTTTATAAAATTAATTTTAAGTTGAGCAAAAGATGATGTAACTAAAAGTAGGAATGAAAATACTACTTAATCAGTGGCCCTGAGTTGGCTCCCCAGCACCGCCCTGCAAAAATACTAAAGACATCCTAAATGGTTTTCCTCTGGACAGAAATTGTAATATGATTGAAATTTTAGCTTTTGAATTTAGAAGTTTAAGAATTTTTAATATATTTGCTTTTCAAAAATGAACATTTCGTGATCATGAGATTCTACAGCTTTCTCTTGATTTTTAATCTAGATTTTTTTTCTAAATACAGGTTTTTCAGTTTGCACATTTTGATCCTTAAAAACTTCAGAATTCTTAAAATGAATCTGCTGACTGTAATGAAAGAAGGCCTCTTTGCTTCCTAACTAATGGATATTTGTGGGATTACACTGATTCTTAGTTGATAGGCTAAAGTTATAAAAATTTTATTCTATTCTGTAAGAGACATTTTCAGAGTTTTCATGTTTTAAAAAAATTCTGAGAACCCTACACAAGAGTTTTTATTTAATTCTGTCAAGCTACAAGCCGTACTTAGAATTATTTACTCCTTAATAACTGTACCACCAGAAATTTTTGGTCCATGTCTGAAATAACCCAGTATTTTTGACAACTATAATTGGAAATGAAAACCTGTTACTGTCCCATTTAAAAATAACTGAGATTTTTAAAAATCAGATGTGTATTTTCAACACTGGTTTACATGTGTATTTGTCACTCTTTGACATATTTAGATTCAAAGAGAAAAATGGCATTTAATTTGAACTCAAGGTAATAGGACTAAGGACAATTACTTCAACACAGCATAGTAATACACTGAGGTAGTTGGAATAAATCCAGACTTTGACAAGTACTTTTTCTTGGTTCTACAGGGTATCTTTGGCCTTGTTGCAATAAAAAGTGCCTAGCACAGAGGGAAAGTGCACGTCTTTCTTGGCGGCTGTTTGCATCCATAAGCTGGAGTGCTTGTAGTCTTTGTGAGGAAGACTTTCACACCATAACTATGGTAGCTGTGCAAAATGGAGATCTGACTGTACCTGCTCTTCTGCTTCCCAGGGGAACGCTGACAGTGCAGCTCTGCAGGGGAGTTGTTTATTGAGATTAATGGTTTAAAAAAATCCCTGAGCATTTCTGCTCTCACAGGTATCATGTGCTTGACATGTATTATCTCACTAAATTTTTCCAGTCCTTGTGATACCAGTGTTTTGTAGATGCAGAAGGATAGTCAATCTCGGTGAGGCTAAGTAACTCGCCTGAGATATCCCAGCACATAAATGCAAGAGCTGATCTAGAGCCTGAGCTCTTACTCATGGTGCCTGGGAAACAGTACCAGGCCTGGTAAAGAGAAGAGCTCAGTACCTGGAAGCTCTGGTTTGATCATAGAACAGCTGGGGTTGAGGAGTGTCCTTACTGCAGAGCAGCATTTGGAGAACTGATGAGACTGAGTATTTTATAGCAGTCCCCAAACGTTATCACAGCCATGTGCCTGTTGTGTGTCTTTTTCTTTTGTTGTTTACTGAACACTGCAGCTGCTGGGAAAGGTGCATGGATGGTCTTGTTACAGCCCCTCTCTTCACTTTTTCTGTAATTATGTGGGTTTAAATCTGGATTTAAGATCATGAAATCCTGAATATCTCCGATTGAAATCTGTAGAGGATCTCACGTTGTGTTTAATAGGTCTTGAGACTGGTTTCACAAGTATGTACTGACTTAATTTGTCTCACAGTGATTAGTTTCAGAGATCTGTAAAAGGAGTAGGTTCAGCACAGCCTCTGATCCCAGTTGTGCAGTTGCACATTTTGTTACAAGTGAAAACAGCTCTGATGCTGAGTGTACCCAGCTCGCTAGGGCTGCTCTACAAAGTACCACTACTGATAGCTTAAACAACAGAACCGTATTGTCCCATACCTCTGGGGGCTGGGGTGGGCGAGCAGGAGGCCGGCAGGGTTGCTTCCTTCTGTGGGCCGCGTGAGAGTCTATTTCATGGTTCTCACCAGCTGCGTGTGACTTGCCGGCAGTCTGTGGAGTTTCGCGGCTTATAAAAGCCTCACATGGTCTGTGTGTCTCTCGTTCACATGGAATGCTCCCTTTGTGTGTGTGTTTCCAAAGTTTCCCTGTTTGTAAGGCTGTACCATAAAGGGTACAGGCTACCCCGATGACTTATTTTAACTTGATGATCTCTGAAAAGACTGTATCTTTCAAATAAGGTCACATTTTGAGGTACTGGGGGTTAGGGGTTCAATTTATGAATTTGAGGGTCACAGTTCAACCTTTACACTGAGCATGGACACCTGTGTCACATGTACCCTTTCCTTGGTGGCTCCACCCTCCCACCTGCACAGACTGAAGTATTATACATAGTACTATATGTCCTGTTTATTGAGTAAGTCTATTTAGTAGGGTGCAGTTCCTGTCCAGAATACCAACATAATGAAATGCTACAGTGACTTGAAATTGGAATTCTCCTTTGTCAGCCCAGGCTGCTTTGGACTTGCAGCTTGCCCCCCGGAAATCTGACGTTGTTGGCCTCCTTGTTCTGTCTTTTTCCCTTGGACTTCTGCTGGGTGGGATGCTGTGAGGAGGGGCTTAAGAGAACAAAGACAGTAGTCCTGCAGAGTGCAGAGTCCCACACGGAACTGCCCCACCCTACAACTCTGTGGATGCAGCCCTGAGATGGACCCCTTGCTTTACATGCTCTGCCCTCTGCTGGTTATCTCTGTCTCTAGGGTGCACACTTTTGGGAAGCTATCTTTTAAAGCACCCCCACGCTTTTTAAAGGTCTGATTGGCTCACCGGAAGCCACAGCCTTTGCTGTCAGTGTAGTATAGAGTCTTAAACTCTTTTCATGGGTAGATTGTAGCTCGGCCACTCTGTCTCACTTGTAGGCATGAGTCAGGTCCTGGTCTGTGGCCCATTAAGTGCAGGACCTATTTATTCAGCTCCTGAGGTACAGCAGTCCCTTAGAAGCCTGTCTAGTTTGATGAAAGGTGAGGAGCAGCATTCTTCTCTATTCTCTCCATAGGCAGAGGTGGGAGCAGACGCCCTCCAACAGCATGCTCTTTGGACCTTTTCAATCTCAGCTCATCAAGGCTACAGGAGACGAGTGGCTAAGAGTCAAAAATAGGGTGCTCATGCATGGTCTGTGCAGTGTTAACTTGGCTCCTCCTGGAGGTACCAGTCACTAAACAGTTAAGAGAGGGATGAAGACCAGATTTGAGGTGGTTGGCATATGCAGAGGAAAAGAAATGGCTGTTTAATTATATTTCAGAACAAGGGAGTTGGGTCACTAGGTAGGAGTTCTAACCTTGGAGAGATCGGCCCTGCTTTGCAGTTTATACATTTAAACATGTTAAAATTTAATACAAAACTTCTTCCCATTTTTGTCCATGTGTCTGTACCATCTCTAAAGAACGTCTCATGCAGAGGGGATGGGAAGCGCACACGTGTGTGTGTGTGTGTGTGTGTGTGTGTGTGTGTGTGTGTGTGTAATCCAAAAGCAGCATTGTGTTTTATTCTGCAAGGATCATTCTGTTTAAAAGGCAGGATATAAATGCTGGCTCTTTGCTGTATTTAATTTTATCACAATAGAATTCATTCAGCAGTTTAAAAATGTGATTATTCCAATGCTAAAGTATATTATATCCTTATAGAACACTCACAGTTGAATAAAAGATTGGTTTAAGAATAGTATGAACCAGTGGTAGCTACTTGGATAATTGTATTTGTCTGTATAGTATGAAGGTATTAATTCCATTAATTCCTGTGGCCTTTTTTAAACTCAGTGGAAGAGACCACAGTGGAGCCCTGAAATTGAGGGAATGGAGTAGGAATTTTAGTAAAAGCTGATAGGCAGAGAAGCAACACTGTTTGAACCAGTCTGTACAGTTAGCCTGAAATACTGAAATCTTCCAAAGAATAATAACCCAGGTGTGGTGGCACACATCCATAGTTCCAACTACTCAGGAGGCTGAGGCAGAAGAACCAAGAGTTCCAGACCAGCCTGGGCAACTTAGTGAGAACCTGTCTTCACATTTTTCAAGGCATGGGGGTTGTAGCTCAGAGTAGAGAGCTTGCCTACCATTTGCAGGGCTCTGAGTTCAATCCCCAGTATAAGGGACAAGGAGAGACGGGGGAAGGAGGAAGAAAAGAAGGAAAGAAATCCAAAATTTGTGAAAGACAGGACAGTGAATATGAAGTAATCACTTTTGGTCCATGATAGCAGCAAGTGGTGTAGCTGACCACTCCACTGGTGTGGCACTGAGGCAAAGGGGAAGGTAGCAGGCTTAGTAGTTATATTTTTTTTACCTTTACTATTTGAGAATACATAGGCAACAGAGGGGACCAATAAACCTGAAAATAAATTCTGAGAAAGAGGAAACAAATACAGAAAGAAATTCTATTAAGGAGGCAAAAAAGTATAAAACGTTTTTACTCCCTAGATAGTGTATACTAAATTATAATAACCATGAATTGTGGACTTTTTAAAAAGATACAATATTGTTAATTTACAAAGGTTTGCTTTTGGTCACATGATGGTCATATGCCCTCTCCTTCTAAAAAAGGAAACTTTTACTTAAATGACAAAATTATTTTGTTGTTAATTTAAGGAGTATTGACACGATGGTTACCTGTTCCTTTTGTTGTGTACTTAATTTTATCACACCAAAAAACAAAAATTCAATTTAATGTAGGAGCTGTCAAGTGTTTATTTTAAATCATCACTAATGATTCTCCCATGTAAAACTGGCCTTTGGATTTTTAGAACTTTGGGAAATATGTCCTTCCCACCATGGAAAATGATGACCAGTACAAAATGTCCCCTAGCCACAGTCTGTGATGGCATTCCATTTCCTAAGACATGACGGGAAGTTGTTTTTACCCTTACAAGGAGTAACTTCTGCATGCCCATGTCCTACTGGGGAGGCATCAGGGTTAGAATCATCAGGCACAGATTGTCCTCAGAGTCCTTGCAAGTATGTGGCAGAGAAGCTTGAACTTTAAAAACTCTTCTTAGGCTCATTTGTTTATTCGTTCACTTAACATTTGTTCAAAACCTGTAATGTGATATGAAATACAGTAAGATGTTCAGACACAGACAACTAAGATATACTGCCTTGCAGTGAAGGGACTCAATCTTCGGGTTTAAACTTTTTTGTATTTTCACAGAAATTCCTCGCTTTATATAAATTTGGTCTAGTTTTATTGCAGTATAGTGCAAAGCCTTAGTGGACTAAATCATCTTTCATACTGTTAAACTCCCTGTGCGTGCGTGCGTGCATGTGACCATGAAAGTCTCAGTACAACGAGAACTTTTTTCCTAAATTATAGCACCAGTTATTTCTTGACATTCTTGCAGGGAATGTGTCTTCCAACAATACAAGCAAATCTGACAGCAGCACCACTGTGAAAGTACCAGCCACGGTAGTGTCCTTGGTCTCAGTCAGCGGGACAACTGCTGCAACTTCTAAAATGGCAACACCAGGAGTCTCAACCAAAACAGTTCCCACCACCTCAAAGTCCACACCTAAAACAACGAGTGTGTCACAAAACATATCCCATATGTCAACGCCCACGATGACCACAACCCACAATACTTCGGTGACATTGCTAACAAGTATGTATTAAAGTTGACCTACTTTTTCTCTGTGGCAAATAAGTTGTTAAAGGCCAACTCAAGTGGTCATTCTATTCTGCAAATACATAGCACCTTTTCTGTGCCTGAATTTTCCTCACCCCATGTTCTTTGACACAAGTCTTCAGTTTTAGTGTTTTCCCAAAAAAGCACTAACACCTATTTCATTTTGCTTTCTTCTGGTCACAGCAACTGTTCATTCTACAGAAAATAAAGGATCAAAATTTGATACTGGCAGCTTTGTTGGCGGCATTGTATTGACCCTGGGAGTTTTATCTATTCTTTACATTGGATGCAAAATGTATTATGCAAGAAGAGGCATTCGGTATAGAACCATGTAAGTTTTTTGTGCTCCCCCCATATATATTATTAGTGCATATTCACTTTACAAGAGTATTTTTACTGTGGTATTTTCATACATGCATATGACATATTTTGGTCATATTCATCTTCCCTCCCCTCTCCTCCCCTCTCCTCCCCTCTCATGGTCCCTTTCCTCTTGTCTAATAGTCTTGCTTCAGCTTTCATCTCTTTTTCCCCTGGCTACCATGTGTTAGGGAAAAACGTATGATACTTGTCTGAATCTGGCTTATTTCACTTAACATATTGATCTGCAGTTCATCCATTTTCCTGCAAATGACATGATTTCATTCTTCTTTATGGCTGAATACTACTCCATTGCAGACACATTTTCCATCACTCCGTGGTATATACCACATTTTCTTTATTCACCTGTTTGTGGGCACCTAGGCTGACTCTTCATCTTGGCCATTGTGAACTGTGCCACAGTAAATATAAGTATGCTGCTATTTCTGCAGTAGGCTGATGTTAGGTACATACTGAGGAGTGGTCTAGTTAGGTCATATGGAAGTTTTATTTTTAGTTTTTTGAAGACTTTCCATACAGATTTCCATATTGGTTTTACTGATGTACATTCCTACCAACAATGCAGAAAGGTGCCTCGCCCACAACTCTGAATCCCTCACCAGCATTATTTTTTGTATTCTTGTTGATAGCCACTCTGTTTGGATTTGCATTTCCCTGAAGGCTAAAGATGAACTTTTTTTTCCATTTAATTATTAGCCATTATTTCTTTTGAGAATTGTCTGTTCCAGTGATTTGTCCATTTGTTGATCGGACTATTGTGGTTGAATAATACTTCTTTTAGTGCTTTATATATTCTAGATCGTAATCCTGTCAGAAGAGTAGTGCCAAAAAAATTCCTCCCATTCCATAGTCTGTCTTTTCACTCGTTTCCTTGGCTGTGTAAAGCTTTTTAATTTGGTACGATCTCATTTGTCGATTCTTGCTCTTATTTCCTTAGCTACTGGAGTCCTGTTCAGGAAGTCACTGTCTCTGCCTATTTTTTGAAATGTTTCCCTTACATTTTTTTTGAGGCAGTTTCAAGGTTTTAGGTCTTATATCTAGGTCTTTGATCCATTTTGAATTTTTACACAGGTGAGACGGGTCTATTTTTGAACCTTGTAAGTTTTGATCATTTCTGTATATTTTTATGATAAAATCAGCATCAGACCAGTATTTATGTCAAGGATAGATTTATAAATTGTTCATAGTGTCAGACTTTTTTCCTTAAACCACTAATCAGAAGAACTACCATATAAAATATGGGCTCATCAGCCTGTTGACCTAGTGTGTCTTGTGTCTGTTGATACGTACGTGGCAAGAACATGGTTCTGTTTTTTATGACAGACACAGAAATTAAAGGAACTCCTCTGACAGTTTCATTTTCCCTGATAATTTGAGTGACTAGTATAAATAATATACTTTTTACAGTAAAACTATCTTTTTAGATGAATTTTAACAAGCAATCTACAAACCATATTCATCCTACATATAGTTCTGTAGTTCTTATGGTTTCAGGATATATCATCTCCCAACTGTTCTTGCTTCAGTAGTCAGTCTGCCTGCCTGTCTGGGTGCTGGGGATTAAACCCGGGGCCTTACACTTGCTAGGTTTTTGTCTTTTGAGTCTTACGTGCTGCCTTAGTTCAAGTTCTGACAGCAAAGAGCTATAGACTGCGTCCCTTAAAACAAATGTGCTTGGAAGTCCCAAGTTTTACTTCTGGTGAGGGCTCTCTTTCAGACTGCTGGCTTTTCATTGTATTCCTCTCGAGTGCTAGGTCTCGGACCCCTTAGAGGCCACTGATCTTTGGTGAGGGTGGAACGCTCATGAAATTACCTCCCAAAGTTCCCACCTACAGATATCCCAGTGGAATTAGGAATTTTTAAAAAATCCATCCATCCACTGCATCTGTACAAAAAGCCAGTTCATTCTTTGGAATAACGTGTATAATACAGAATAGGTAACCTTTTCCAGAATTTGTTCTGTGGGTTAACAATTGTCATACACATATACATCCCACATACAGAGTTCTCACATCAAAATTTGAGAAATGCTGGATTGAATAAAGTAAAACAAGTTACTCTAACACTTCTCTAAGTTTTTAGTATGCTGATGTACATTATGAACTTCAAAGTAAATATGGAATACTTCTCAAATTTTTCATTGAAGTATTTGTAGAATGAATTAAATCTCTTTTTGTTCTTTTTGGGTTTTTTTTGTTTTTGAGACAGGGTCTTACTAGTTCAGGTCAGCCTTGGACTTGGTATGTAGCCCCAGCTAGCCTCAGACTCACAGTGATCCTCCTACCTGAGCCTCCCAAGCGCTGGGATTATAGGCGTGTGCCACCACGCCTGGCAGGAAGGTTCTTCTTTTTTTTGACTCTAGATAGGATTCAGTACATACAAAAGCAAATCAGACTTTCTTAGTACCTTAAAGTCATTTACATAAGGCTCTAAGTGAACATATATTAATGAAAATGGGATCTAGCATAGTTTCATTACTAATACCAGTTTAAAGACTTAGCCTTTTCATTGGTGTGTATTTGTCACAGTGATCACGTTCATCATAGGGAATTTGTACCTGTACATGTCTCAATTTTTCTTTTCTCATTTCCCTCCCCATTTACAAAAGCTTTGTTTCCCTTTTTTCCCTTCCACTTCTTTTAAATTCCTTTTCCTTTCCCTTTCCTTCCCTTTACTGTTCCCCTTCCCACTTGAACATGTTCTTCCTACTTTCCAACATCCTCCATTTTGCTCCTTATTTACCCTTTAGGTTTCTCGTAAAAGAATTTAAACTTCTGTGTCTGATTTATCTCACTTGACTCAAGTTTATCCTTTATGGCAGAGTTGTACTCCACTGTGTATAAATACCACATTTTCTTTATCCATTCATCTTTGATGGGCATATGGGCTATTGGTTAAGAATTAGCTATTGTAAATTGTGCTGCTATAAACATGGATATGTATTGATGCTTTTAACTCTTTAGGGAATAGAGTATTTTTAAAGTATGTATTCATCATGTCAAACTCACTTTAAAAGAATGAAGGTGGTAGTTTGCTAGATTAAAGGCATTCTGAAACCTTTTTTAAAATCCAGCTCTTATTTAAAGGTCACAAATAGCATTAACTTAAAATGCTTTAAAATTTAAAAAAAAATCACTATATGTTTCTAGAAATACCTGAGGGTTTTGGTTATAGAAATGTGCCCCCCTTTTTTGTGGTGGTGGTGCTGAGGATCAAACCCAGGGGTGTTCTACCACTGAGCTACATCCCCAGCCCTGCTTAATTTTTGAGACAATCTCACTAAATTGCCCAGGTCAGCCTCTCACTTGTGATCCTTCTGCCTCAGTCTCCTCAGTACCTAGGTTTACAGCCGTGTGCCCCCAACATCTGGCAATGCCATTCATTTTTATGTCAGTTTTTAGTGATATCTTAACTAGTGAAGCAGTTAAGATGTGCTAATTTTTTTCATTTGAAACTGCCTTAATGGAGGTTGAGGATTTAGCTCCACAGTGGAGTGCTTGCCTAGCAAGTGCAAGGCCCTGAGTCTGATCCCCAGCACCCACAACAAATAAACCGCCTTAAGTACAAAGTACCTAATTTTAGAAGTCAGAGTCCAGAATCCCCAGGGTGTAAGGGAACTGTGGTGCTGGCACAGCAGACTCCAGAAGTTTCACGTTAGCAGGCATCTTTTAGGTGGTTAAAAAAAAGGAAAGAAAAAAAACAGTATTTATTCAAGTCGTCTTTTGCCATTTTGTGGTTTTTTTTCATATTCTAAATAACATGCAGATGAGAAAGCACTGCATTTTAAATTTAATTGGCTTTGTTATCGTGTGCTACATTATTTTTTTAAAGTTCATTTTAAAGCCAATAGTTTTTTATGAAGCTGTAAGAAAAAAATGATATTCCACAGGCAAGGATTTAATTGTCCCATTAAAGAAATTCACATCTTCAGTATTAAAGAGCATTTCTAGCTCATTTTGTTTCTTGAATTTTGCACGGAAAGAGACAGTGGAATGAAATAGGTGAAGATGGGACTTGAAGCAGAGAAAGTTTTGTGTAAATATATTTTTTAAAATTCTTTTAAGAACATTTAACATAAGGTTAATCCTCTTAACAAAATTTTAAGTATACAGTGTTAGTCTAGAACCCATTGAATAGCAACTCATTTCCTTGTCCAGCCCAGTCCAGACATATTTTGAGTCTGGTTCTGTCGTTGACTAGCAGGGTGCTTTCCTGTGCTTAGGTAAACAAGGTGGCACGGTGTGGTTAAGAGCTCAGGCACTGAAGATAGAGTGTTCATGTGCAGGCTTAGCTTCTGATTTTTCACAGAACTGAATAATGAAAGAAAATGCCTGTGCATAGGGTTACTGCGATGATTAAATGAGATAGGAATGTGAAGTGTAACATAACACCTGATTCTTGGTTGTTTTCATTTTAAAGAGGGTTATAATAGCTTAAAAAGTGTCATGACTGCCAATGGCGAAAGTCATGCGAGCTTCTAAGAAGCAGAGGAGAGATCTGAGTGCAGGTCAGTTTGAAAGCCTCAACCACTAGGATATACTGGGTACTTAGGAAACTTAGAGCAATGATTGTGAAAGTTGAATTTGTTCTAATGTTGGTTTCCTTGCAAATATTATTAATGCACATAAAAGTCAAAGTAATTTTTAATTTTTGATATATTGCAGTGATGAACATGATGCCATCATTTAAGGAAATCCAAGAACCAAGGAAAGAAGATTGATGCAGCTCTAATTTTGGTTTATTAGTTTAAAACAATGTTCTTTTCTTCTTTTTTGTGCTGGGGATCAAACTCAGAGGGCCTTGGCGTTTGCAAGGCAGGCACTCTCCACACTGAGCTAAATCCCCAGCCAATATTCTCTTCTTAAAAGGAGTATAAATGGATCGTATATATGATGTATTACATAAATATGTGACGATTCCTCATCATTACTAAAGGTAAAAATGTCTTAAACATTTAAATGACTATTTGGAGCTTCCAGATAATTAACAAATACATCATAGCAAGACAAGTCCTATCTCATTCATGTCTTTGTGGCACTGGCCACATTGGAGCAGTAACTGAAAGGCATCACTGAAGGGCAGGGTGCCCTCTGGGTTTACACTGAAGGAGCTTGTTGCAGCCCTCAGGATTTTGAGTCTTTGTTGCTTACACAAAGAATTTCAGTGCTTTTCAGAGCTGGATATATCCCAATTCCTAAAGCCGTAAGTAGAAATTACACAATTGGGTAAACCAGGTCTGAAGCATAATTTAAGAAAGCTTCAACATTTTATATTTTGAGGTATGGTGGTTGGCCTAGAAACAATACACTCTCCCCAGAAAACAAAATCTTCAAAATAAAACCCCAAGCACTTCCTGTGCTTTGCCCTATTAGGAAACCAATTGGAGCATTAGAAAAGCTTGTATTTTCATTATCTGTACAACTTAGGCAACTGCAATGTTGAAAATGTTTTAAGGATTCAATTGTAAAACTGGCATTATAGGAAAAACTAGACATTAGATTATTTGCTACTGTGAGAATATCTGTCACTACTGGAAATGGCTTTTATTTCCTTTCACTTGTTAAATTTTATATTTAGTGAATATTTTTAAAGAAATGTAGAATATCTAGAAATTTTTAATGGAACTTTAAAAAAGATTTCCAAAACAATACTTCGAATTTTGTACTGTCAGAATTATAGATTTTTGCTGTGTTTATTAAGCCAGGGATTGTGGTACTCTTCTCCCCAAGCTACTATACCTACAGGGTGAAAATGCTGCATTTTCATACACTGTCAACGTAGAAAACTAGGGAAATGACATTTTTATACTTTAAATAAATGTATTTTGGAGTAAATTCTTACTTTAAGACAGGACATCTGCTTCCTTGTGTTGGGTATTGTAGACCACTCATCTTAGTCCATTGCTGAAGGGGTGCTACTTTCAGATGCACTATGTGAATGGTGAAGATAAAAAGCACAGTATTACAAAAACAATATTAGGTATTTTGGAGTGGTTTTAGTTTTACAGTTTGTATTCCAGAACTTAAACTCAGGGTCAAGTTTTAACAAAAGAGGCATTCAGTCACTAAATACCAAGATACTTCAGTTTCCACAAATCTAAGAATGAGCTAAGCTCTCCTAAAGAACATGTAGCAACATTTAATAGAAACAAAATAGAACGTTGTGATCAGGTTTTGTTTTTTTCTTTTGTGCCGGGGATCGAACTCAGGGCCTTGTACTTGCAAAGCAAGTACTATAACCGCTGAGCTAAATCCCCAGCCCTGTGATCAGGTTTTGATTTGCAGAGAATGCCAGATATCATTTCTGTTGCTGTGTATTATGGACAATTGATGTGATAAGTACAGAACATGCAGTGTGGAGAAAATTTTATGAAATATGGATGGTTAGCTTAGTTTGAAAAGAAATGTGGGCTGATGGTAAGTTGTGTTCTACTAACTGGGCCGTAACTAGTGTTGCAACCACTTTCATTTCAAAATATAATTAAAACATTTTATAGAGTTGGGGATTTAGCTCAGTGGTAGAGTACTTGCCTAGCAAGCACAAGGCCCCAAGTTCAATCTTTTTGAAGTGATGCGGACTTTTATCTTATGTCTGTTGCATCTTGGTATTTCAGTACCAGTCTGAAGTTTTTCTTGAATACTTGCTTTTTTTTTTTTTAGCACTTTGCAGCTAGAAAACCACTTTTAAATTACTGTTGTCATTGCCTTGAAGGTTTCCCTCTTCTTTTTGGGTTGGAAATAATGTAGTAATGTCTGTTCTCTGTATATAAGTAGTATAATTTGTTACTTTCAAATATTAGTACTTTGAATACAAGTTTTTTTTAATCTACGGAAACATAATGCAAAACTGTATTACTTTGGAATACATTTCCTAAGCATAATTTATCTTCATAATTATACTTATGTAATCAAGTGCCCAATTTTCTTGGTATTCCTTGAGAATGTATTTACTTGAAGATAAAAACAATTCAGATGTCTAAATATCATGCAGAAGCACTCTGATTTTTAAAAATCCATAAAAGGAGTGAATAATGCAAATAAAACAAGTGAGAAATGGCAGTATAAATTTTGTATTTCCAGAAAAAAAAAATAAAGCAAACTCCTCTTACCTTTTGTTTTTCTATTATAACAACGGCTTTTGGTATTTCATTGTTACTGAGATCTATTTTTAAAATAAAATTTGTTCTCCATTTAAGTGTTTGATTTTGCTTTATTTTGTTAAATTCTGCACAAGTGTAGCAGCAGCTAGAACTTTGTTTTTTGCACTGGGTGGGGGGCAGTAATGGGATAGAACCCAAGGCCTTCACACTTGACGTACATCCCCAGTTCTTTGAGACAGGGTCTTGTTAAGTTGCCCAAGCTGGGCTTAGATTTGAGTTCCCAGGTCTACTACAGTTTACCAGACCGAAGAGAATAATTGTCATGTACACCAGCTTAAGAAGCACAGCTCAAGGGCCCTGCCACAGCTCAAGGGCCCTGCCACTGCCTTATTCTGCTGGAAGATTTTAAAAATAGACCATTCCATAGATAAACTGGCTGCAAATACATTAATGTATATATTTTCAACTGCCTTTTTCTTTATAACTAGATATAATTTATACATAAGAATGGTTTAAATAATTGTTTTTTTAAAAATAATTGTTGTAGGGTAATTAAAAAGGGTAGTATCTTGAGGAAATCCCTTACATAATAAAAAGTACTCTTCTGTAGGTATGCTCTGAAGGCAGATTGCTTGGGTTTAAATCTTGCTTTACTACTTACTAAGCTCTGTGATCTTGGATAAGTAACTCAGTTTCTCATGTGCGTACTTACTTTGTAGTGTACATTTAAATGTCGTGGGTATTTATTGGCTCATAGGTCTGCAGACTGGGATGTCTAAGATCAAGGGGCCGGCAGCTGGCAGGGGACTTGTACATCATCACATGACCGAGACAGAAGTGCGTCCTGCAAGAACAGAATTAGTCCATGATGCGGGCAGAGCCCTCGTGACCTGAGTACCTCTGAAAGGTCTTGCCTCCTGATACTAATTTCAACACGTGTTTTGGAAGGGATAACAATTCAAGCCATAGCAGATACTGTCTAGGATACAGTAAATACTTGTTAATAAAACTATGCTTTAATCCGAGGAGGGGAAGAGGACCCTCTTAACAGTACCTTTTGCTCGCCAGTTCTTCATTCTCGACTTTCCTGTCTTCACTGGGAGCAAAGTTTACCAGCTTTGGGCTTGAATGTATTGTTTTTGTCTGTAAAGATTATGTCTGTCCTTGGGGGGAAAAAGATCAGGAGGACCCTAGCAGACAAAACCATCAGAGACCCCAAAAGCCCTTGCACAGGCATTTGACTATCGAGGGTCCCCGCGGTGCTTGTCAAAACTGACCTCAACTGACAGCTGCACAGAAACGAGACTGCTACACTCTCACCAGTGCCAGAGCCACTGCATCACATCCAGCCAGTACCCTTGCATCCCACATGGGAAAGTCTTTTGCCCCCAGACCAGCCTATGAAGTCTGGAAGAGGTGACTGCTTCGCCAATACACAGAAATCAGTGTACAGTTAACAAAAGAAAAAAACATTAAAAATCAAGGAGACATCTGTTGGTCAGTTTTCACATCAGTGGACAAAAAACTTTGAACACCCACAATTTAGAGGAGGAGAGGTTTGATTTGGCTAACGGTTTCAGAGGCTTCAGTCTGTTTGGCTCTAAGGCAGAAACATGATGGTAAAAGGGCATGGAGGAGGGAAGGTGCTCAGTTCCTGGCAGCCAGGGAGCGGAGCACAGCAAGAGCAGAGAGGAAGGGGCCAGAGATCAGGTAAGAGTACGCACGGTCACCCGTGAGCCACCCAAAAATGTCCTTTCCTAATCCCCTAGACAGCTTTCACGCCAATCACAGTGATAGTCCAGCTTCACTGTCACAACATGGGAGCACCAAATAAACACAATTTCCAGGAAGCTAACCGCCAAGGATTGCTGGATTACATGCAGAACACCCCTATTTTTAAGTTTTTGACTCACCTTCCTATTTTCATATTGGCCGTATTGATGTACACTCACTAACATTATGCACATCTTTCCTCTTCTCTACAGCCATGCCTAAACTTTGTATTGTTCACATCTAATAGCCATTCTGAACAAATACAAGGTGGTATCCCATTGTGGTTTTAATTTGGATTTCTCTGTTGATGAGTTACATTGAGCATTTTTTAAATGCATCTATTGGCCATTTTATCTTTTCCTTGACTGCTAGGCAAGTGCTCTACCACTGATCCAAATCCCCAACCCATTTTATCTTTTTTTTTAGGAAAATGCAACAATTCAAAATTATCATTTTAAGGAATATCAGCAAATGTCAAGAAAACACAGAGAATTCAAAATCAGGAAAATAAATGACATGAGATTTTAACAGAAACAAGTTTAAAAATTTCTGGAACTGAAATATGAAAAGAACGTATACGTTAGCTTTATATTAGTGAAAGAAAATAGTTGAGATTATCAACTTACAAGGAGGAAAGGCTTCTTTTGGCTCAGTTTTGGAGGTTTCATCCATGACTGCTTGTCTTGTTGCTTCTGGACCTGTGATAAGGCAATGAATTACAGTATAACCATGTGATGGAAGAAGCTGCTCACTGATGGAAGCTATGAAGACAGGAGGGGCCAGGGCACCAGTATCTCCTTCAAGGGCACACCCCCAGTGACTGGACTTCCACCCACTCTGTCCTACCTCCTAAAGATTCCACCACCACCTTCCAAAAGCAGCATGAGCTGAAGACGAAGCCTTTACTGTGTCCCTCTGGGGGATACTTACCCAAAACCATAGAAGGATGACCACAGGAGAACTAATAATCCAGAATAAAGAATATGTGAACTTGAAGAAAGGTTGTTTGAAAATAGTTTTTCCTTGGTATTCACTGGAGAATAGTTCAGGATCCCCCTCAGGCACCAAAATCTGATCAAGGTCAGATGATCAAGTCCTTTACATAAAGGGGCATTATATTAATATATGACCTATGCAATTGTCCGGTAGACGTCATCTCTAGATTACTTACGATACCTAACACAATGAAAATGTTTTAAGTAGTTATGCCATATTTTTTTAACAGTATAATAACATGAAAACAATTTTTATTTTTCCTGAATATGTTCAGTCCACAGATGTGGAAGGCCAACTACTGTAAGGAAGATAGAGAAACAAGAGATATCTCCATCTTTAGTGAGTAACAGGTTATGGACGAAGGCCTAAGAAATTTCATGTTTCCAGTCCCATGAGGCAATCTATCCTATTTACAGTTTCTCAGCAGAAATCTTATGAGCCAGAAGAGAGTGGGATGATATACTCAGGGTTCTGAAAGGGGTGGACAGGCTACCGAAGTATTTACCTGGCAAAACTGTGCTTCAGAAATGCAAAGACTCCCAAACGAAAGCTACTGGCATATATCACTACTAAACCTGCCTTATCAGAAATGTTAAAAGAGGCAGTTCTTCAAGCTGGGTATGGTGGTGCAAAGCTGTAATACCAGCTCTGGAAAGCTGACACAGAAGGACTGCAAGTTTGACCTCAGCTTGGGTGAATTAGTGAGACCTGTCACAAAATCAAAAACAAACAAAAAAACAATCTGGGATGTAGCTCAAGTTTAAAGGCCCTGGGTTCCACCCCCAGGACCTCACAAAAAAAACCCAAAGTATATAGTCATATTCCATAATACTTGAGTACTTTAATCATAGTTGTGTAAATCACGTATCTTTAGTATGAATGTTAAAACTATTAAAAATGACAGCTACACTAATTTGTTAAGGGAGATATAAAAGGTTATAAATTGTGACATCAAAAACAAATGGAGCGAGCAGGTGGTGGTGTAAATTATTTCACATAATGAAAGTTACCAGTTTAATGTATCCTGTTTCCTGTTCTAACTATAAAATGGCAAGCGGGGCTGGGGATTTAGCTCAAGCGGTAGAGCACTTGCTGAGCAACCACGAGGCCCTGAGTTTGATCCCCAGCACCGCCTCCCCCCCAACCCAAAAAAGGGAAGCCTGCCTCATGGTAACCACAAAGTAAAAGCCAACAGTAGATGCACAAAGGGACACACCAAGAGATGAAGAAACAAAAGATCTACAAAACAACATAAAACAACAAAATCCTTTACCTATCAATACAGGCTTGTCCAAAATGCTTGAGAACAAAGGTGGTATAGATCTGAGGTTTCTAGTACTTGGTTTTTACAAATAATGCCAGTGTGAACTACCTTGCATTTACCTGTTGTCTTTGCGTATACACCTAGGTCTACAGTTGCTGGGATAGAGTGTGCATATTTGTGTGCAGGTCTCACGGATAATGCTAAGTAGTTTTCAAAGCAATTCAGTTTGCAGTCACATGGAAGTCTGACAGGTGCTTTTGTTCCATACCCTCACCACACTTAGCAAGCCTGAGTTTTCATCATTTTAGTTAATTGTGTAGTAGACCACTGCAGTTTGTTTTGCAGTTCCCTGATAGCACCTTTTCACATAGCTGGCCACTTGGCTATCTTTCTGTGCAGTGTGGCTATACTCTCCTGAAATGCCAATTCCCGTGTTGTGCCCATTTCTCTAATGGGCTGTCCTTTTTGTAGAACTGTAGTTTCACATATAATCAAAGCAAACATAAATCCTTTGTCAGGTTTTTTGTTTTTGGTGACAGGGTCTCACTAAGCAGTTCAAGCTAGCTTTGAACTCATTATGTGTCCCACGCTCAAGGCAATCCTCCTGCCTCAGCCTCCCAAGTGCTGGGATTACAGGCGTGCACCACCACACACAGCTTTTGTCAGTTTTGTGTGTGCCGATATACTTCAAATCCATAGCTTAATGACTTTTAATATACAGGAAAACTAAAGTTTTGTTCCATGCAAGGAATCAAGTCCATAACTGAAATAACATATGGTATATACAAACTATATTTTCATGAAATATATTTACAGCAAACAGTCTTTCATCATATCCTTTGAAAACGTTTCAAAAGAAAGCTACTCTTGTTACTCTTAAGACTTTCACATATTGTATAAAGGGGTGCACACTGACAAGTTCCGAAGAAATAAAAGTTTATTTAAAAGGAAACACTTGATAAATACAAACATTTTATATCATTCTGTTTGTCTGATCATACAGATTAGTAAGTTTATAGTAAAGGGGAGAACAATTTAACAGATATCACTGTATATAAATAGCTGAGTACATCATGAAAATCTTTTTTTTTTTTTTTTTTTTGGTACTGGGGATCGAACTCAGGGCCTTGTGCTTGCAAAGCAAACACTCTAACCACTGAGCTAAATCCCCAGCCCCTACATCATGAAAATCTTAAGAGGAAAATGAGTTGGAGACTTGAGATTAAGTCCTGGAAGATTTCTAAAGTGCCTACAAGAACTCAGCATCTAGTCTTTTCCTGTGACAGGACCACCACCTGTATTCTCCACCAACATGCACAACTGCATCCTAACCCTTTTCCTGCCCATGTCAGGAAAAGATGGCGTGCTGTCCAAAACTATTTAGATTTATCACCTCCCAACTACTCAGAGACACTTCTAGATTCTATTAATAAAACATTTCTCATAATCATCTTTTTAAAAATTTCAGAACCAGTTGAAGTGCAACTTCTTTTACGTAGAACTTTTACCATGCTGCTGCTGTTGTTGCTTCAAGAAGTTGAGAGTTGTAGCTCGCTGGCAGACCACACGTTTAGCACATGTGAGGCCCTGAAGAGAGGGGAATGGGAAAATACGGAAAATGATGAATGAACCTGCTGTAAATAGGGAGGGAGGGTGCAGAGGGGAGGGGCGGGGAAGAGGGGGGAGAACCAAGATACATCATGTATAGGTACAGAATTAATGTAATGAATGTGACCATTGTATGTAGAATGTACCAATACATGTTCTTGGTTTAAAATAAAAAAAAAGAAAAAAAAAAAAGAAAAAAAAAGCTGAAGAGACCATTTGGTGAAAGTCCTCTCTGCACGCACTGTATGGGATTGAAAAGGGAAATCAGGAAGACACTTTATCAGAACCTCATATATTCTGCACTCAAGAGTATTTTAAAAAAAAATTCAAGTATTGATTTAAAAAATCAATTTAGTGTTGATTTTAAAAATATCAACTGAGGAAAAACACTTCCTAACTCATTTTAAGAACCCAGAATTACCCCAACACTAAAGCTACATAAACATACCACAAGCAAATTACAAACCAAAGTCCCTTATTAATAAATGCAAAAACATCAACAAAAGATTAGCAAACCAAATTCAACAATATTAAACAGATAATACATCATGATCCAATGAAATTTCCCACACGAATTCAAGGATGGTTCCATCTAACAAAAGCAACCTAATTAGTCACTACTTACTAGAGAAACAGATACAATACAACATAAACCAATATATAAGAACTTACAGATTGGCTTATGAGGGGCGCCCACAGAGTGCAATGCAGAAGAGTGCAGAGGGTCTGTCTGTGCACCGGAGATCTAAAGGATCCAGCTGAAGGTCTGGAGCTTGCTGCAGCGTCCCGTATCAGGAGGCCGATGGGGCTGCCACGGAAGGCTGAAGAGTCTACACCAGAAGCTAGGAGACGATGTCCAAGGTGAAGGCCAAGACTAGAGCTCCTCCGAAGAAACTGAAGCAGATCCGCCTTTCTTCATTTCCCCTTTATACCATCCAGGCGACAAGCCGCCCCAGGGCGCGTCTTCCACACCCAGAGTGTGGAACTGCTGAGCCAATTTAGTTGAGCTTCTCCTACTCAAATTGACACAACCGACCAACCATCACACTAATACACCACCTTAACAGAACAAAGGGGGTAAAGAATCTCAATGCAGAAAAACCAAGTAAAAGAATCCAACATACTTTTGTGGTAAAAATAAAAAGAAATACAGGCATAGAGGCAATTTCCTCAACCTGATGAACAGCAATTATAAAAACCCATAGCTAACGTACACGACACACTGGATGTTTCCTCCTAGGACCAGCCATAAGACAATGATTATCATCATTTCTATTTAACGCCAGTGGAAGTTTTGATTTTCCTTTAGGCAAGAAAAAGGAAAGGCATAAAAAAAGGGAAAAGAAGTAAAACTGCATTCACAGATGGCATGATGCTGTAATGTACAAACTCCAAAAAAATCCGTAAGAAACCTCCCAGAGCTAATTAATGCAGCAAAGCTGCAGGGAAAAGACCACCACAGAATAAGCGGCAACGAACAATCCAAAACTGGATATTGAGAAAATAAACTCATTTATAGTACGTTAACGTCCAAAAGAACAAATACCTCAGAAGATGTTTAACCAGATGAAAAACATGTAGACTGAAAGCCATGAACTACTGCTGAAAATTAAAGACCTAAACAAAGGGAAAACACTGCCATGTTCATGGACTGACAAACTTACTACTAAGATGCTATCCAAAGCATGCTATAGATTCAATGTAGTGTCTTTCGAAATTCCAACAGCTTTATCCTCAAATTCATACTGACTGCAAGAATGAACACAATCTTGAGAAAGAATAAAGTAGAACTCACACTTCTCAATTTAAGAACTTAGTACAAGTCTACAGCAAGTTTTGTACAAAAAAATGTTGGTGCTGACAGCAGAACAGACACAGACCAGTGGAACCAAACTGAGAACGCAGATACAAGCCCATAATCCACAGCCAACTGACACTGGACAGGAATGTCAAGACCAGCCAACAGAGAAAGAACGGTCCGTTCAACAGCCAGTGCTGTGGCAACTGGATACCCACATCCCAAAGAACAGAGCTAGCCCCCGACTTCACACCATATACAAAAATTAAAATGGATCAATCCCTAAGTATAAAAGCTAAAATACAAAATTCTCAAAAGAAAACGTAAGGGTAAATCTTCATGACCTTGGATTTAGCAGTGCATTCTTACACACGAAACCAAAAGCAACCAAAGAAAACTAGATAAACTGGACTTTATGAAAATTAAAAACCAAGTATTTTTCATCAAAGGATATCATCAAAAAAGTCAAGAGGTTTAGAGAATGCAAAATATCTGCAAATCATGTATTTCATAAGGGCCTAGTATACAAATTAAACAAAGAACACAACTCAAAAAGATAAACCACCAATTTAAAAATAGACAAGGACTTGAACAGACATTCCTCAGAAGATACAAGCACATGAAAATGTGTTCCGTATCAGCCATTAAGGAAATACAGATCAAAATTACAATGAAATACTCGCTAGAAATCGTGTAATTAAAATAAAAGAAGACAACAGGTGTTGATGGGGATACAGAGAAATGGGAATCTTTATGAATTTCTGGTAGAAATAAAGTGAATGGTGTCAGACTGTGGAAAACAGTCTGACAGTTCAAGAAGTTAAATCAAATTACTACAGTAAGTGAGCCAACGATTCAACTTGTGGTATATACCCCAAAGAATTGAAAATGTACTCAAAATATCTGTACATGAACATAAATAGTACCACTTTTCACATTAACCAGAAGGTAAAAACAACCTAGTATCATTGATGGATGGATGGATCAGTGGATTTTTTTAAAAATTCACACACACACACACACACACACACACACACACACACACAGAGATTACTGATCCACAAAACAATGAAGTACTGATGCATGTTACAATGTAAATACCCTCAAAAACATGCCAATAAGAAATATAAACACAAAAAAAGCATATATCATCTAATTCCGTTTATATAAAATATCCAAACAGGCAAATCTGCAGCAAATGGTGTTTGCTACAGTGGATGACAGGGAGAATACTGACTGCTTAAAAGGTATGGAGTTTTCTTTTAGAGTAATGAAAATGTTTTGGGATTTGATAAGGGTAGTGGCTACACAAGAAGCATTCTGAGTGTACTAAATGCTACTGAATTGTATACTCTGAAACAGTTAATTTTATGTAAAACAAACTTAACGGAAAATGAGAAAGAAATGGAGTGGGAGGAATAATCCAGAAACCTAAGATTAGTAATAACCTTCGAGGAAATTAAAGCCAGAATAGAATGGATGGAAAGTTTAACATCAACTGAAGTCCATGTAGGGATTTGCATTCACAGTCCTTATTCCCAGCATTTCATACACTTCCATCTGTAGTGGCAGCAGGGCCACATGTTAAAGGAAATTTAACCGTTTTGTAATTCGCATCTCCAATATGGGCAAAGGCGCACATGTGTGGGCAAAGGAGAACTCTGTACTTTGCACTGACTTTTGTGACAAACCTAAAAGTGCTCTAAAAAAACCGTCTGTTTTTAAAAAAAAAAGATCACCGGTATTTTTCATTTTACACTCCAACTACCTTTAAGGAACTACCACTTGATAATTTTTAGCACGGGGTGAATTTTCCTCATGTACTGCCATGAAAATGTATCACAAAGAGTACATGTACAAGCAGGTATGAGACTCCAGCTATTCATTAACCCAGACAGAACAAGTTTCTCTAAAATGTAAAACATACCACTCTTCTCACAAAATTTTCTATTATTTTTCAAAAGAAGGGTTACATTAGCATATATTCAGTGTTTTTAAAATGAATTAAATATTTTACAAATTTTTTAAGACAAGGTCTCACTCTGTAGTTCATGTGGGCCCCAAACTCACTGTGATCCTCCTGCCTCAGCCTCCTGAGTACAGGGATTACAGGTACGTGCCACATTATTTCTAAAGTAAATATCAAAATATGCAACCCACATAAACAAATTCTTTGGGTTCTACAACAGTTTTTAGAATTCTAAAAGGGGTTTTGAGATCAAAAGTTCACAAACTTACTATGTACTCATCTGTTTATTTTATATAGTAGGAGATATTCACTGAAATGTCAAGCTTCTAGAAAAAATTTCAGTCTTGTCTTCAAGCTGACAGTTGGTTTTCCCTTGACTTACGGAATAGCAGTCAACCAGTAAAGGGTCTCTTAGGTCGTGTAGAGAAAAGAACTCCGTATTATTAAATTTGGCGGGGAGGGGAGTTCCTTCTTTACATTCCCTCTAACCTGGCAGGGAATGACTTTCTCTTGCCGACATGTATCTTGGACCAAGGTGTATGCATCTGGACTACGTACACATAGCAGAAAATCAGGACGGAAACAGAGAAGAGCCAGGACAGAGAAACTTCCACCCACCCTTCCCAGCATATTCTCTATTTTAAAAGATCTAAAAGACTTGTGGAGGGAGAAGAAATGAATGGAAAGTTTTAATATTAAATCTCCTTTCCCACTGGCCTCAGAAACCCGTCACCCAGCTGGAGCTGGAAAGATCAAGTATATTCCACCCACAAGGGAGGACCTTACCTGTCTCCTACTTTCCTCACTCCATCAAAACCTATGCAAAAAAGGCAATTACATTCTTTCCTGAAAATCCTAATAGTGGATTTACCTCATTTTACCATTAAGACATTCTGATACTGATTCAGTTTTCATTCGGTATGTCTATGTTATATAAAGCAACTACACTGTCATGAATAGGAATTCATATAAACCGTTTTAAAAAACAATTTGTTTCATGAATTTTTTTTACTTAATAGCAACAGAGTACAATAAAAATACTGAAATACATGAAAAATGCTTTTCAAATCAAGGTAGAAAACACATTTTGATGATGCAATTCCTTTTAACACACTTTATTAAGACATTTCTCACAAATTAGGAGAAATCTTGTTTACAAGTAACAGGATAATACTTATTTTACAACGTAAGTAAAAAGCACCAAAAAGAATCTGGCACTGTAACGCTGAAGAATTTCAGAGCTACTTTTAAGCTCCTGTTATTTAGTACTCAAAGCTTTCATTAAAAATACCAAATCCAGTAACTCATGAAATGATCCAAACAAGCATGCTATGTTTAACTCTGCCTACGTTCACACATACATACTAATTTAACTCATCAAATATAAACCTTCCCCTGCAATTAAACATTAAGATTAAATATATAGCACTATCTTTTTTGAAACAAGGTTATCAATACCAAAGCAAAATAGAACATGAATGGTAATAGGTGAAGAACCAGTAATTCCTTTTTTGTTTCAGATAGTTTCTGATGTTCAACAACAGTTTAAAGACTTTTCTATACAGGCCAATACGTAACCTATTTGGTTTTATGACAGAAATGTACGAACAGTACCCTTGATTATACCCCTGCAAATAGGGCACTTTCTAAGAGCAGGCGCACATTCCTGGCATACTACCAGATGACCACAAGGAATGAACACAATAGAAACTTCTTTGTCCATACACACTTTACAAGTTCTTTCTTCCTGCAATCTCCTCAATTGTTCTTCCAGTGACAGACCTAATAACAAAAAGAACTTTAGTGAAATTCCGTTTTTACTTTACTTCCTTTAAGAAAAATAAAATTTAGTATGTCACATTGGTTTTATGTCTTAGTTCTCCTTTACCTGACACATCTTCTGTTGGAATATACTTCATATTCTTTTCCACTGAGGAAAAAAAAAATACCAAAAAAATCACTTTACCAAATACAGAACTATTTTTTCACCTATTACCACTGAATGATATAGATTTGACCTGTATATTATCAAGAACTATTACATTTTGGACAATAAGAGACATCACTTTTTTGGAACAAGTGAAATGTATACAGTTTACTAACTGGATTTCTTCTGCTTGTCAAACAGAGAAACGAACATAATCCTAGGGATTTCCAAAATAATTTTCCCAACAAACTCACCAAATAAGTCCTCATATAATGTAGAGTCAATTTCTTTTAGGCAGTTTTTGAAGATGTTGGCTGCAGCATTTCCTTTAACTAAAATGGTATCAATCAGTTCTCTTGCTTGTAAAGGTATCTGTGTTTTTTGCTTAATAATATCATGTTCCTGTTTATTAATTACACTGGCCTTTAAAAGATTATCCAGGATAGGAAGGACACTTGTCAACCGCTGAAAGAGAGCCATTCTATTCTTCCGAATTAATGACAAATCATCTTCATTTTAAAAGAAAGAAAAAAAGAATCCATTAGATTTTAAACTCCTTCAACTACACTCATACAGAGCTTGAAAAATACAAAAATGACTTGTCTCCACTTTAATGTCTATAATTTGGAAAACTGTCAGAAGATTAAACCAAGACATATTATAAAGTACATACCAGGTCTGTTTCAATAACTTTTTTCAGTCTATATACTAACACATCCCAGATCCCTGCTTTTCCTTTATTTTGTTGAAAACAAGCAGAAAATTTTCTGAGGACAGTAAAAATTTCCCACCTCTGTATTCCTCCCAGCGTGGAATTAACACTGATTTCTATTTGCATTCTGTCACTTTACTTTTTTATAAACACTTACATTTGATTGTTTCATTTGATACAAATATCCTGTTAATTAAACAAATACTACTGTCTTTCAAACTGAGAGGAAAACTCAGAACAGAACTAGTTGGTAAACCAAAGATACAATAAATTGCAAAGGCAGGTGTTCTTTTCAGTGTCCCAAAGAACTGTAGTGATGCAGAGCTTGAGCTGTGAAGACAGACCCAGGCTCCCACGCACGGTTAGCCGCAGGTCCCACATCCCTCCATAGGCCTCAGATTCCTACTGTAAAATACACCCAGTAACAGTATCTTCCTAAAGAAGTGAGAGGCTCAAATACGATTCATAGTTATGAAGCATTTAGCACAACATCTAGACCACGGTTAGCTATCATCATTCTATAAATGTCTGGATTTATACCAACTTTTTAAAAATACGTATGACTCAAGCTTGATCTTATTTAAAAGCAAAAGTTTTCCCTGTAACTTCAAATCACACCAAATTCCATAGTTAATTTACTATATTTATGGTATATGGACATGAGTTTTTCAGGTATTTTTAATAAAGTTCCTTCTTTTGATGCTCCAACCACTATAAAATTTCCTATTTTCAGACTTTTAAAAAAATTTTAAGGTACATCGCAAGGTATAAGTTTAATGAGAAAGAAATTATAAAAAGTCGACTTCCCTTCCCCTTTCATATTTTTCTAGATGTGAACAGCATCATTCATCTCGAAACTATGAAATTCCCTTCTCTGGCCACGACCTATCCTGCTACCCTAATAATTTGCCTCACCTCAAACAAACCTGTTCTTCACCTTTGCAAGATCCCTGTGTCATTCCCGATTTTACAGTGCAAGAGCTGCCTCAGTTTTGTGGATCTCCCATTCTAACCGAGGTATCAGTCAGGTGTTTCTTTTTTTTTTTTTTTTTTTGGTGGTGCCGGGGATCGAACTCAGGCCCTTGTGCTTGCAAGGCAAGCACTCTAATCACTGAGCTAAATCCCAAGCCCCTAAGTCAGGTGTTTCAATGGTGTTCCCTTAGCATGCCGAACTCTTTGCCCTACTCCTTACGTGGGTTCTTCCCCTATGAAGCCACCCACAATACATAATTCAAGACTATTTTCTGACCTCCACGAAGTAGAAGAAAGTCACAAAACTAAGGTGACCAGATTTATTACTATGATTTCATATAACCTCACTTGGGTTTCATTACTGCTTAACAATCCTTAATCTTTTCTCTTTCCTCAGGTCCTTTCACTGAATCTTTCACCAAGTTATCCTCAGTTCCTCTTCCAAAATAATCTATTTAACAGAGGGAATGAGGTGTGGTCAGTGGTAGAACTTGTGCTTAGGCATGAACAAAAAGCCATGAATTCAATTCCAGCACCAAAACAAAACAAAAAAATCTACTGAGTAGAAAAAGATGTTTTTCATGTATAAGACACTGTGCTAAAGTTTACTTGCAACATCTTACTTAATTCCTAAAGCAACCTTATGGGATTGGTACTATTATTATCCCTATTTTACAGATAAGACAGATGAGGTCTAGTTGAATAAAATGACAATCTAGAGGCCGATGGAAGTCAGAATTTCAATACAAATATTTCTGTCTCAATCTAAAAGTTCTTAAACCTTTGGGCTCCATGATCATGCAATAATGTGGTCTTAAAAACATACTTTATCCTTAGTTACAAGCTTAAAAATAGGGGCTGGGGATTTAGCTCAGTGCTTAGAGTGCTTGCCTTGCAAGCACAAGGGCCTGAGTTTGATCCCTAGCACCAAAAAAAAAAAACCAAAAAAACCCAAATATTTTCCAACCAGATATCCCAATTTATACTATAAATTATACTACACAATGTATACCTCTTTTCTGGCTCTTTTATCCTGCCTTCTGTGTACTACTAGTCTTCCCAGCTAGTCTATATACTCCTTGCAAGCAATTACCATGATTAGCACAGTATTTATCTCTGGTGCTTGTGTTCACTAAGTATTTGTTGAAGGAATAAATGATTACTCAAAAAGACTTATTTTGGGAGGCTGAGGCTTAATATAATCTAGATGAATATCAAAAGTTCCCTACTATCTGGAGATTTAGCTCAGTGGTAGAGTGCTTGCCTACCATGGTCAAGGCCCTGAGATCGATCTCTAGCACCACTCACACCAAAATAAATCCATTCCTTGCTAGGCAGAGGCTGAGACAGGAAGAATGCAAAAGTTCCCTGCTATCCTTGGTTTGGGCAGGGGGTTCTCATGAAGAGCCAGGATCTCATCCTAAGTTTTTGTTTAGGTTTTTTTTTTTGTACTGAGAATCGGACTTAGGGCCTGCACACTGAACTACATCACCAGCCTTTTTTTTTTTTTAATTTTGAGATAGGATTGCCAGGCTGGGCTCAAATTTGTAATTCCCCTGCCTCAGCGTGCAGAGTACTGGGATTACAGGTGTGCACCACCATGCCCATCTTATAAGGTCTATTTTTGTGTAAGGATCACCTAGCAAATTTTAATAAAACATACAAATATTACTATGAATATATTAAGAATATGAAAGAATTTCTTTAAAAAGCAGAAATAAGATCTGTATCCAATTTTAAAATCTTGCTTTTAAAAACAATTTAGATGTTATACATGAAGAAGAAATGCAATACAGCTCAAGAAAAGAGATGCTAAAATTTTCTGAATGTTAACAGAAAATAAACAAACAAAAAATGCTAGCATCAATGGTTCTCAACTAGGGACCACTGGAAGCGGCAGACAAGGTGACAGTCACAATGACCGAGGGGTTTTTACCAGGCATTACTGGGTAGGAGACAAGGATGCCGCCCTGCAATGAGACAGTGTCACGCGCCTCACTGAAAGATAACGTAGGTAACTAGTGTTTCACACACCTGACGCCATTTCTTCAGCTTGTCTTTCCCTCTCCTCTTCCCTTCTTTCATCTTCAGCATTAAGAAGTGCTGACACAATATCATTAACTGTTCTGAAGTCCTCTCCGGTGCTCAGGATCTTGCTCTGCACTGTCTGCTTTACTAGGCGTCTGCCAAAGCCCATTTCCAATGCAGCTTTCACCACAGGCGCATTCATCATGATGGCATCTTCCGAAGAACTTTCTCCAGGTCCAAAATGAACAACTATTTGAAAAGACATTTGAGACTATGTAAAACTCTGGAGAAAAATATGGCACAAACTTTATGCTCACCATTTACTTTCATACTGGGGTAAGGACATGAACTATAACTATGAAAACCTCTAACTCCAATAAAAATTTGAACTTGATAATGGTTAAGCAAGAGTATAATGTGGTAGACCTTTTAAAAATATTGCCTCACAGACTACATCCTAGACCTACTTTAATGAAAAATTCTCTAGAAGGAAGGATTAGGAATCTGTATTCTGTTAAAATCCCCCCAAATAATTCTGACATATATTCATTTCTGGAAATCAATATGCTATACAAACTTCAATGAGAAATTACCTCTAGCCCGAAAGCGCAAAGGGTTTTATGGGAAAAGTGGCATCAGAGACTAACCTCAGCTGGAGCTTGACCCCCCGCAGAACACACACATGCACGCGCACACACAGAGTCTAGATTTCGAGGAAGAACAGGGGTGGGGCTGGGGATTAGCTCAGTGATAAAGTGCTTGCCTAGCAGCCTTCAGTCCTCAGCACTAAAAAACTTTAAAAAGAAAGAAAGAATAGGGTCCAGACAGGTGGGCAGCTGAAACAGAGAGAGTACAGATGGGAAGTATAATAAAGTAAAAGACTAGTTCACCCAAAATATATCTTAAAAAAAACCCCAAAATAAAAAAAACAAAACCCACAGAAACCAAAAAAACACAAAACCAGTTAGGCATGTTGGTTCATGCCTGTAATCCCAGCACTCAGGAGGCTATAGCAGGAGGATTGCCACAAGTTTGAGGCCAGCCTGAGCTACAGAGTGAACTCAAGGCCAGCCTGAACTACATAGTGCTTTGAGACCCTGTCTCAAAAACACACAAAAAGTTCTTTTAAATGAAAAGAACAAAACCAGTAAGCAAAATAAGACGATTTTAGGTACAGACTGACACTCTGAATTTTAAAAAGTATAAGATGATTAAAAGAAACTAGGTGGCAGGAGGCCCTTTTAGATAGTGGTAGTCAAGGAAATATTTTCTCGTAATGGGGTCAATGCTAGTTCATATGGCATGTCTGAAATTACAGCCATAACTGAGACACTTTACTGCCATCTGCTGGAAAACAGTTATAATAAACATATAAATGTGCAATGTTAAAAACCAGCACTGAGCAATCTTGCTCAAACATGTGCCTCTCTGAAGAGACAGCACCAAAGCAAAGACTCAATTTCCAGCACCTCAAAAAACAAGCAAGTAAGCAAGCAAAAACAAAGACCTGAATGATAATGAGTAAACTACAGAAATATCTGAAAGAAAACTAGGCATAGAGAATAGCTAGTGTAAAAGTCTTAGAACACAGGAAACGCTTGACATAGTCAAGACACAGAAGGCAGAAGATCAGAAAAGAAAATGTCCATTTGATGGAGCGCCTTGCAAGGAGTTTATACTGTATTTTATTCTAAGTCGGTAGAATATTGTAGAAGGTTTTAAGCAGGAGAATAAGCACATGTTTTCAAAAGGTGACTCTGGATATGAACTTTAAGGAGGTAAAATGAAACTGACAGAACTGTTAAAATACGGCAGAAAATGCTAACTGCAAGGATTAGGCCAATACTGGTAGAGACAGTTCCTGTTAGATTTAGGGTACATTATGAAGGCAGAAATAAAGACTTCTAATCAACTAAATATACATCCTGAAGAAAAGAGGTACTGGCTATGATGTGAACTTTATAACCTTAGCAAACACCACTAAGATAGGAAAGGAGCAAAGGAGGGATAAAGGATGAACGGAAATTTTAGTTTGGGTCATATTAACTGTGAGACATCTTACTATAGAGAAAAGATGAGAAGTATCTTCAAGATTAAGGCAGACAGTTGATCATTTTAGTGTAGGCCTAGAAAACAGAGAAACTGAGGCTGAGCATGAAGGGTAGTCCATTATTTAGACATCTGAAAAGGCAGCAGTCGGCAAAGAAATTATTCAACATCAACCAAAAAAACAGGAGAAAACCAAGAGTGTATCACGGAAGCTGAGCCGAGAGGGTGTGTTGCGAAGAGTGAAGCACTCAAATTGTATCACATGCTGATTAACAAGTAAGAGATTTGCTAACACAACAGTTCTTGGTGTCCAACACAAGAAGGAGAGAGTAGATTACCACCCAAGTAACACTCCTAAGTAAATGGTAGGGAAAGAATCCAGAGGGCAAGAGAAAGGTTGGCTTAGATTAAGGGAAAGGACAGTTCTTGCTTTAGAAAAGAAGAGAACATGGATATATAAAGTAGACTGACAGTTTTATTGGTAGAAGACAAAACCGTTCTTTTTTGATTCTTTTCTCTGTGAAGCTAGGACATGAACTAAAAGTAAGGTGGGAAAGAGTGGAAACCTACGGAGAAAATGTGAAACAGTCATTCTGAAGAGAGGCAAAGTGAGTTCCTTAGGGAACTATGGTAGGATTGCAAGGCACCCTACTTTACAGCAACGATTATAAATTTTTTTTTTTAGTGGTTATAAATTTCAAGAATAGTTAGCGCCTCCACTTATTTAATTTTTCCCAGCTCCACTACGCAGGAGATAGCTATCACATACCTAGTTATGCCATTTCAAATACTATCAATCTGTTATCTGATCCCCAAAGCCAAGCTTTCTAGGACCCGTTACCTTTCTCTGCTCCAAATCTGCCAATATCCTTCTTTCAAAATGTGATTAGAACATCAAAGGGTTAATATTATGTGCGAGGTGGCTAAAATTAAATTCTAGTGCAAAGGTATCCTTGCACTGAAATACTATATATATAATCTTAACATCTTAATCTAATATCTAGCTCAATTCTTAAATCATGTGAACTGCGCCTTTTCTAAATCATGCTACCTTACAGCTACCACTTCTTCTGCAGAAGGTTTATTTGCACTTAGCATTTCACTGCTGTGAGCTATATGTGATGCTGTTTTTGCCTGTGTACTGTCTCTCCACCTGGAAAGTCAGCACTTTGTAGACAAGTAAAACTAGACTCTTTGAAGTGCAGTAAATCTTGAAGATACCTAATATTTTACTAAATGCCCAGTAATTTTTCCTGTGACTTCAAAAATACTACCTTTTCCTTTTACGTATTTTTGATCTGCACATTCTTACAAAAATTCCCATTCTATATCTGAAATACTTTCATACATACTTGGTGGATCAATATTTTCTTCTCCGGGGGTGTCTGAAGTTGACAACAGCTATAAAAGAGAAGAAAAGTTAACAGGTAAAAGTCAGAAACCTTGAATAATATGAACAACAACACTTAGATAAGTTTAAGTAAGTACATATAGTTCACATTGCTTTTACCATAATTAGCAAATGGCTTCTCTTAAACTTAACCTATTTCTCCTGATTCAGAAGAGTAGGAAGACATAATAATGATTTCTCAATCCATTTGGAAAGATTTCAATTGAGTTACTCTCCAAAGGTCTCAACTCCTAACAAATACCTTTGTTTGTCTGTATTTCTGGAAAAGAAGAGACACTAAAGCTCTTTCTTCAACCCCAACACAGTGGCAGGATGAATGATTTTTTTTAAAACTAGAATCAAAAAGTAATCTTTTTTAAGAAGCCCTGAATAAACAAGTTGTTGACAAAAGTAAATACAACACGTGTCATTAATAGGACTATAAAATATGCAACTAGAATTAATAAGAAACTAAGGCCTGAGGGTGTAGCTCAATGGTAGAAATCTTGCCTAGCATGTGTGAGGCCAAGTACAATCCCCAGCAGAAAAAAAGAAAGAAGATGCAAATATCATTTCTAGTAGTATTTCTGAATTTATTATATAGAATTCAAAATTCTTAATTTTAAAAATGTATTTACTTGCTCAAGAAGATGAGGATATCTAGCTTGAATCTCATCAACAAACTCCTGCCCTTTCATGCGTATCAAGAACTCACACCTAAAACATAAGAGGAAAAATATATTTTTAAAAATGGTTTCTTACAAAAAATGTAATGTGATCATTTTAGAGCAAGTGGCTTTCAAACCATCTTGATTATATCCCAAAACAAAAACACTTTATATCATAACCCAATAGATAGATGTATGTATCTAACAGAAAAAGTTACAAGAAACATACATTCTCACTGTGTTTTGATAATTCCAATATTATCATTCCATTAACATAGCAACAAAAAGAGAAAAGGTTTGGGCCAGAAAAGGGTACAAGCGGACACTTGAAAAACTGTTAGAGACAATTTACTTTCCACATTTAACTATTTCAGAAATTTTAACTCAGTAACCCTAAAATTTTATCCTTCATTATATAAGAACTACTAATCTTTCTCCATTGTGCATGCTTCTTTTACAGTTGAAACACAATCCATTTCATTCCCCCCAGAAAATATAAAATCAAATATTTTCATCTCTATGTACTATAACAATATTTCTCAAGTATTTATTTTGAAACTAGTAGGGCTTCTCAATGGTGTTTCCAGGAAGTTCATGAAACATCCACTGCCATTCTACTTTTTTATTTCAGCAAACGGTGTTAGACAAATGTGTATGTATATGCAAAAAAAAACCCAAAACAAAAACATAAAACCATGACCTATGCTCATACATATACAAAATTAAACTAAAATATAAGACCTAAAACAATAAAACTTCAAGAAGAAAACACAAGAGAAAAATCCTTGTGTCCTTAACATTAGATAAAGATTACTAAGACATGAGGCCTGGGTATGGTATAGCTCAGTGGTAGAGAATGTTCTTATTAGCATCCATGAGACCCCAGGTTCAATTCCCAGCATGGGAAGAAGGAAGGGAGGGAGGAAGGAAGGAAGGAAGAACAGGGGAAAGAGGAAAGAAAAGAAACAGAAAAATACTTCAGACAGGCCAAAGCATAATCCATGAACAATAAGATACTATTAAAGAAATGGAACGACAAGCCACAGATTGACTGAAAGTTCACAAGAATGACATAAACAAGATGGCAGATTAACAGATACTATCCGCCTTTCTGCCACAAAAAAGACAACTATTTGACACAAACCCCTCCCCCCCCGCCAAAAAAAAAAAATCCCTGGGAGAGCTCAATAGTCCAATTAACCTACACAAATAGTGAAGGAAAAAAAATAGAATAACTCAGTAACTACAAAGAAAGGATCACTGAGGAGAGGAACTTATTAGCAGAGACACCTGGAGACAGCAAGGACTAAAGAAGGGCAGGAACCATCTGTATCAACCGTATGCTAGATGCATCACTGTCCTGGTGGCCTACTCTGCAGAAGACCCCAGCAGCCTTTGCCACTGAAGACATCAACAGCCCGAGACAACCACAGATTTCCTGCAGATTTCACAGTGAGGCAGCCAACAGTGTTCATTAGTGTTGAACCCAGCAACCTACCCTGTACTGATGGCTTCTATCACTGTGGTAAGCAGCAAGTACTGCTGCTGCAGACTCCTTGGGAGGGAGTCTGTGTTACATCTCTCCACCCAACAAGGAGTAGCTGCTGCACCATCCAGGGGAAGGCAGCCTTCTTATTCTCCCACACACGCTTTGGGTCCCAGAGCTGCGTATGGGCCATGCGCACCGGCACATCAGGTCCCTGCTCCACAGCCGCTCATGTGCTCTCAAGGCCCCAGCCGAGCATACATCTGTGAAAGACCTGGCTCTGAGGCTGCTCAATAAGTACCTATGCCTCAGGCAATAGAGGTTACCACTGCCGCAGGCTAGCCATTACCCTGGACCACAGAGAAACTCTCTCTACACGCACCCACATATTGGACACTGGCTCTGTGGCTGCTCTGTAGGAACCCTCGCATCAGACATCAGCGCTACCACCACGAACACCATCATGACTGCCCACCAGCCAGAAATGGTGCCAGAATGGATCCCATAAGCCATATTTCCCATGCTGCTGCCTTGGGCACTGAGGTGCCTACAATCCTTGCTGACAATGACTTCAGCTAATAGAGCTGCACAGACTACCACTGGACCTCCCATGATGCCAGAACCATCACGCTCTACAAGCCAGAATCTTCACACCCACCCACAAGTAAAGATGTTTCCCTAACAGAACCAGTCCCTAAAGTCTGTAGGTGTAACTGATCCATTAAATGCACACACGTCAGTGGAAGGCTACAAGAAAACAAAAAGGAAACAAAACAGAACAAGAAACATGACCCTACCAAAGGAACATACCAATTTCACAGGAACCAACCCAAAAGAAAGGGAGATGTCTTAGTTACTTTTCTCTCATTGCTGAAACAAAATACCCGACACCCAAAGTTAGGGGAAGAAAGGTTTATTTAGCTCACAGTTTGTAGAGGTTTCAGTCCACAGTCAGCTGGGTCCGAGGCAGGGTGCCATGGCAGACAGGCAGAAGTCAGCAAGGTAAGTAAGGACGCAAGCACACAGCTAACCAGCTTCTTCCTGTATCTTATATCTTACCCAGGCTACCTGTCTTTAGGGTGGGCAGTACTCCCGCCCTTAATCCTAATACCCTTAATCTTAGTGTCACACCCCTGCTCCCACTCTAGATCCAGCTACCTCTTATCACATGAGGCTTTGGGGGGACATCTAGACACAAACCATTACAGGAGATCTATGCGTCTAGGCAAGGAATTCGTAACTGTTTTAAGAAAGTCCACTGAGTTTCAAGAGAACACAGACAACAGGATGAAATCAGGAAAATAATACATTAACAAATCAAGAAGTTCAACAGAGATTAGAAATTGTTTTTTAAAAATTCTAGAGCTGATATACAATGAAATAAAAAATACAACAGAAAGCATCAACAGCAGACTTATTCATGTGGAAGAAACTATGAACTCAAAAGACATCGCAGGAAAAAAAAAGCCTACATGAATCACTGGACATCACCAGTGCAACGGTATTTGAATTATGGAAGTTTAAGAAGAAGAGAAAGAATGGACAAGACGACTACTGAAAGAGCGAATGGCTAAACTGGGTGTGATGGAGGAGGCCTATAATCCCAGCTACTTAAACAGCTGAGGCAGGAGGATCCCAAATTCAAGACCACCCTGGGCAAAACATCAAGTCCCTGTCTCAAACACAAAAACCAAAACACAGAAGAGTACCTGAAAACTTCCCAAATCCAGGGAATGACATGGACATCCAGGTACAGAAAGTTCATAGGTTCCCATCCAGATTCCACCCAAAGAGGATTTCACTCATGTACATTATAATACAACTGTCAAAAGCCAAAGATGAAGAGAGAATTTTATTTGTTCATTCACATTTTTGCTTCTGTTTTTTAAGAAAGGAGGTCTCTGGTGATGCAGCCTATCATCTCAGCACTCTAGGAGGCTGAGGCAGAAGGAGTGCAAATTTGAGCCCAGTCTGGGCAACTCAGCAAGACCCTGTGTCCAAAAACAAAAAATAAAAAAAGTAGGGCTATGGATGCAGCTCAGTGCAAGGCCCTGTGTTCAATCCTCAGTACTGCAATCAGGGGAGGGGGTAGGAAGTCTCCTCATATTGCTCAGACGGGCCTCCAGCTCCTGGCCTCAAGCAGTTCTCCTGCCTCAACTTCCTGAATAACTGGAATTTAAAGCTTATGCCACTATACCAGCCTCTAAGAGAATTTTTAAAGTAGCAGAAGAAAAGAAACTTGTCTCATACAAGGATAGTCCATAAGGCTATCAGTGGATTGCTCAGCAGAAACTCTGAAAGATAGGAGAGAGTTTAATCATCTTCAAAGTACTGAAAAAAATATGCAAACCAGGAACACTTCACCCACCATATCTGTTCTTCAGAAACAGAGAAATAAACACTTTCCCAGACAGACAAAAGCTGAAGGAGTTCATCAACACAAGACATACCTTACAGCAATGCTGGGAATGCAGTTCAAAGACAGTGTGTGCTTAGCATGCATCAGGCTGTAGGCTTGATCCCCAGGACCACAAAAAAGAAAGAAAGATGAAAAACAAAACAAAACAAAACAAAACCCAATGGTTTAATGCTAAGAGAGTATGAAAGTACAAAATTTATAAGATAAATATCTAATCAGATTCAGAATCATATGATCATACAATCACCTCAATTTATGATGGTAGTGTAGAAATCATTTAACAAGTTTAAAAGAAAACAGACTGAGATGAGGCTCAGGATGCAGCTTCATAATAGAGTGCTTAGCAAGCACAAAGCCTTGGGTTCAACCTCCAGCTCTACAAAAAAAGTATTAAAAACTATAGCTACTATAACTATAGCTTGTTAATGGATAATAACTATAACCATAGCTTGTTAATGGATACACAATGAAAGATGTAAATAGTGACATCAAAATAATAAAATGTGGGGAAAAGGGCATAGTAAAAGGGTAGTTTTTGTATACAAGTGAAATTGCCAGTTTGTAATAAACTTTTTAAGATGCTCTACATAGATGTTCTCTATAGCCTCATGGCAACCACAAAACAAAAACAGAGTAGATAACAAAAGAGAAAGGGAAAGGAGCCAAATCACATCACTATAGAATACCAGCAAATTTATAAAGGAAAACACTAATAAAGAAAGAAACTATCACAATAATAAGGTAGCAATAGCAAGTCCTTACCTATCAATAATTATTTTAAATGTAAATGAATTACAATCTTAATCAAAACACCCTGGCTGAATGCATTAAAAAACAAGATCCAACTACTGTATATTCTGTCTACAAGAAACTCATTTCCATGAAGGTCACACAATTTGAAAGTAAATTGTAGGGGAAAAAGAAAACATTCTATGCAAACACAATCCAAAAGCAAGGAGGTATAGTTATATCAAACAACAGATTTTAAATAACATGAGACAAAGAAGGTCATCACCATCAAGAGAATAGAAGTGTAAAAATATTTGTGTATGTACTCACCATCAGAGTAGCTGAATATATAAAGAAAATGTTAGCAGGTCTGAAGGCAGAAATAGCATCAAAATAACAGTAAGGGATTTCAATACCACACCTTCAACAAAAGACAGAGGGAAGACTCAAACAATCAGAAACAAAAGAGGAGTCATTACAGCTAATACAGAAATACAGAAACTTCTAAGGGACTGCTATAAATTGTTATACAGCAAATTGGAAAATCTAGAAAAAATGGACATTCCTAGAAACGTACAATCTTCCGTAACTAAAACCATGAATAGAACATCAGAACAGACCAATAACTAGTAAACAGATTAAATCAACAATCAAAAATCTCATAAATTCCCAGCACCGCTGGTGGGGGGGCCCAAGTCCTTCTGATCGAGGCCCAAAAAATAAATAAATAAATAAAAATAAAAATAAATAAATAATCTCATAAAAAAGAAAAGCCCAAGACCACATAGCTTAATAGCAGAATCATAAACAACATTTAAAAAATAATTAATGCCAGGCCTTCTAAAACTCTTAAAACAAAATGAAGAGGGGGTAATAATTTATATGCCACTTTTAATATCACTTTAAAAAGCTGGCATTACCCTGATACCAAAGCCACACAAAGATACTCTAAGAAAATGATAGGGTAATATCCCCACATGAACAAAGACATAAGCATCCTTAATAAACTAGGTATGTGGCACATGCCTGTAATCCCAGCATTCTGGGAAGCTAAGGCAGGAGGACACCAAGTTCAAGACCAGCCTGGAGAAGTTAGTAAGATCTTGTCTCAAAATTAAAAAGAGCTGAGGGCAGAGCTACTCCAGCACAAAGCCCCTAGACTGAATCCTCACTACTACCAAAAAAATTCTTAATAAAATACCAGCAAACTGAATCCATTTTTGTACATTAAAAAGATCATACATGGTTTGATGAAAATATATGAATATTTAAAAATTTTTAAAAATACTATTACAGAATAAGACACATTGCCATTAATCACTCTCAAAATACTCCCCCTCACTTCAAACACACTGTTCTTGCCATTTTGTGAAGCAGTTCTGGAAGTTCTCTTTTGTAAGTATCTTTATAAGGCATGATTTAAAAAAGGGTGAATCGTGCTGCTGAATGTCATCCAATAGAAAGACAGGTGGTAAAAACATTATGGTGGGTCCTCACCGACTTTATACACTGGATCTGGCACCATGCAACTTCTGGCTCTTCCCCAAAGTCAAACATTTTGAACTAATTCAGGATACAGAGATAGTAACAACATCACAACTAAAAACCCTTACAAAAGAGGACTTTGCTTCAGAAAATGCCAAGAATGATGGAATAAGTGTACCTGCAGTGAAAGGGAGTATTTTGAGGGGGATTAATGACAATGTGTCTTTTACTGTAGTAAATTTAAAAAAAAATTAAACACTATATTTTTCAATCACACCTCATATGCAATGCAAGTACCATTTATCCCTGTCATGCAAGGATTCAGCATACACAAATCAAAGAGTATGACACACCACATATACAGAAAAAAAAATAAAAACCATATGATCACCTCATTAGAGGCAGAAAAAACATTTGACAAAATGCAACACCCTTTCATGATATGCTCTACAAATCAGGTATAGAAGGAATGTACCTAAACAAAAAGGCCATCTATGACAAGCTGAGAGTTAATATAATAAGCAATGATGAAAGGCTACAAACTTTCTCTTTAAGATGATGAACAAGACAAGAGTGCTTACTCTCTCTACTTCTATTCAACACAGCACTGGAAATTCTAGCCAGAATGAGGCAAGAACCAAAAAAAACCAAAAAAAAAAGAAAAAAAAAAGCATCCAAATCAGAAAGTAAAATTATCTGTAGAGAACATGATCTTATATATAGCAAAGCCTTAAGACTCTACCAAGAACAAGAAAAAAACTTGTTAGAATAAGTGAATTCAGTAAAGTTATAAAACATATAATCTATGCACAAGTCAACAGCAAGATATCTCAAAGAGAAATCAAGAAAGTTTAACCAATGAGGCGGAAAACCTGAAAACTGAAAAATATGAGACACTGATAAAAAGAAATTAAAAATGACATAAATAATGGAAAGATATTCTGTGTTCGTGGATTAAAAGAATTTGCAAACCATTCATACTACCCAAAGGAATCTATAAATTCAATTCAATCCCTATCAAAATTCCAATACCACTTTTCACAGAAATAGAAAAAAAATCCTAAAATTCATATGGAACTACAAAAGCCAGGATGTACTCAAAGCAATTTTGAAAAATAACAAAACTTGAGGACTAACATTTACTGATTTCAAACTGTATTACTAAACTATAGTAATCGTAACACTATGATACAGGCATAAAAATAAGACACACAGAGCAGACAGCAGAGAAATAAACCCACAATCACCCTACATATAGTCAGCTAATCTTTGACACAGGCTTAAGGAATGCACAATGTAAATAAATGATGCTGGGAAAAGTAGTATCACAGGCAAAATAAGGCAAAAAAAAAAAAAAAAGAAGAAAGAACCCTAGGAAACAGAAAAAAAGCTTCCAGACATTGGTCCTACAATGAATTTTTGGATATGACTTCAAAAGCAGAGGTAACAAAAACAAAAAACAGGTAGGACTACATCAAACTAAAAAGTTCCTACATAGCAAAGGAAGTACTCAAAATAAGAATCCTGCCCTACAGAATAGGAGAAAATATTTGCCACCCATGTATCTGATAAGGGGTTAACATCTAAACCATGTAAAGGATTCATATTACTCAGTAGCAAAATTCAAAAGCAAATACAACTCAATAGCAAAAAAAGAAAAAGAATCATATTTAAAATTGAGCAAAAAACCTAAAGAAGACATACAAATTAACAAATATGAAAAAGGTGCTCACTGTCACTAATCATGAAGGAAATGCAAATTAAAATCTTAGTAACACACCACCTCACACCTATTAGGCCAGCAAGTATGTTGGTGAGGATATGAAAGAAAGGGAACACTCACACATTGTAGCAGGAAAGTAAATTAGTATAGCCTTTATGGAAAAAAAAGAAGTTCCTCAAAAAATTAAAAATACAACTACCATATAATCCAGCAATACCACTTCTCAGAAGATATCTGAAGGAAATGAAACCAGTATATTGAAGATGTACCTCTAGTCCATGTTCACCACAGCATTATTCACCACAGCCAAGAATGAGTCCACAAGTTTAAGGACTCCTGGGGCAACACAGAAACCCCCATCTCAAAAAAAAAAAAAAAGAAAAACCCAAAAGAAGAAATTGTACATATATAATTCCATAGAGCCAAACATAAGTCCTTTGAACTTCTGACGTTTTCTCTTACATAATAACTTTAAGTAAATTAACATCATCAAAGTGAAAAAAAGTCAAAATTTGCTTTAAATATTATGCACATTAGTGATATGATCTTAAAACATATTAATCTACAATAAAATGTTTGTTACTCCAAATTTTTCCATCGTAAATCAGACGAAAACGACAAAAGTATTTTTTAACTTCCAGAAAAGATGCCAAAGATTCTTCGGTATTGTGAAATGCACTCACAGGTCAAAACACTTCATTGTACAATTTCACTTACGTGTGGGACTTAAAGTAGTCAGAGACGGAAAGTGGAACAGCAGCTGCCACGGAGGAAAGGTAAGGGGGTGACGGGGAGTTAGCGTGCGGCCGGTACAGAGTTTAGTTTGAAAAGATAAAAAACCTCTGGAGATGAATGACAGTGATGACTGCAGAACAGTGTGACTCTACTTACTGCCACAGAAATACACTCTTAATTAAAATGGTAAATTTTATATTTTGTCATAATGAGATAAGACCTAACCCTATCTCTTCATTTTACAAAGGAGGTCCAAGCGCGTGCAGCTATTTAATCACAAAGACAGATTAATATGTAATTCTACTCCACTAACAACACTGCCTCTAAATTACTCCTAGGCTGTAAGTAAAAACAAGTAGCTAGGCCAGGCACAGCAGAACATGCACGTAGTCCCAGCTACTCTGAAGGCTGAGGCGAGAGGACTGCAAGTTTAACATGCTGCTGCTGGCCTGACCCCCCAGTGGAGCATACATGACTGTCCCATGGGGCGGCTTGTACCACTGCGGGTACAAACTGATCTAATCACTTTCATTGGTCTTTTTACTAATAAAATAAAAAGTTGTCCAATGGGACTATCACGTATGTGCCACTGGTGGTTCAAGCCGCTTGGCGGTGAGACATACAAATTATGGCCCCATCAAGAATGTGTTAAGGCTGGCCTGAGCAACTTAGCGAGATGCAGCCTCAAAAAGTTTTTCAAAAAGGGTGAGAGGTGGAGCTCAGTGGTAGAATGCAGCCTACTACAAAAAAGGCCCTGGGTTTGACCATCAGCATTACAAAACAAAAATACAGAAAAAAGATGCTGCTAGAGACACAGTGGCTAAAAGCGGTGACATAAGAAAACTGCAGAGAAAAGATAACGTGTAAATCAGTAATCAGGTAAAATTTTACTATACCCATTTTTATATCTGCCTTATTCCTACACGTTTTATCGTCTTTTGGGGGAGGGCTGGTTTTTTGAGACAGGGTCTCACTAAGCAGTTCAGGCTGGCTTTGAACTCACAGCAATCCTCCTGCCTCAACCTCCCAAGTGCTGGGATTATAGGCACGCGCCACTACACCCAGCTTTATATTCTGTGTTTTCTTCTTCCTTTATCTTTTTTCTAATTTACGTTCTTTTTCTTCTATTTTACATATTTGTAATCTTTAAATCCTCTGTAAAGGAAGAAATGGCCATAACTACAAATGTGTCAACAAGAATTTTAAATTATATACAAAGTGCATGCTTACAAAAGAAGTATACAGAAGACTGCAGAACATTCAAATGAAAATTTGGTCTTTCAAAAGACTAATTTAGCAATGACACGACAAGTTGTCACATGTAATTTAAAAGCTGACTTAATCATGTAAGTCTAAGTACTTCCCTTAAACAGAGAGTTTTGTATAGGAATACTTTTCCAAAACAATTTCCTCGGTTGGGCCCGGGGTACAGCTCAGGGCCACAGCATGTGCCTAGCACGTGCAAGGTTCTGAGTTCAATCCCTACCACATGCACACACACAAAAACAGAGAAGCAAATCAAAAACAGTTACCTTGGAAACCACTTGGCATGTTCTACCCATGGATCATCTCCCGATTCCCAACACCTCAAGCCACCATCACAGCAAAAGCATTTGACATCATCATTGCGACCTGAGGAGAAAATAAAAGGAAAACAAGTTCCAATAATCAAAATGAACTAGATAAAATGTACAGCTATTTATTCGTTTCTTACCAACATAATAAAAACCGGCACTTGCAAGCTGCTCAGGCTGAACTGGAACAGTAGATGGCCAGTACATAAATGTTCTCATTCGAGCCGCATGTGTCTGCATGCTCAGATTTGAAATACTAAACCGCAACATTTCTAGAGAATTTTCCAAAAACGGGCAGTTGGGAAAATGTCTCCGGTGTTCCGACATAGCATCATCCTTTGGCTCCCAGTTACTTAGCTTTCCACCGCAGGCAAAGCAGGCAACCCTATCTCCAGGTCCTATATAATAAAAGCCAGCTCTTGCCAAGTCTACTGGCGACAAAAAAGTTAATGGCCACATTTTGTAAGTAAGAAATCTGGCCTCTTCAGTACTCATGGTGTAACTGTAGGGGTTAGTCCTCACTGGAGAGAAGTCTTCAACTGCTCTGGAGTTAAGAGGGTTTGGTGAAAGGTTGGAACAAAAACCACTGAATGAGCCACGATATTCCAAAGTAGGAGATAACGAATGTGTCAAACTGTTTCTCATTGCAGAGTTATTCTTAGTGGTGGACTGCGGGCTAGCTGAAATCAGATTCTGAATGAAGCTACAGCTAGGATATAGCTGTTTATGCTTCTCAATAGGATTGTCGCCTTGTTTCCAGTTATCCAGCATCAGACCACAACAGAAGCATTTGACCTTGTCCTTCACACCAGTGTAATAGAAACCAGCACGAGCAAGACTCCTTTCTGAAACAGGAACACCGCTGGGAAAAGCTGAGTATGTAGACATTCTGTAGAGTTCACATGAAAAGTCATACTTCATTTTTTGTTTGTCATCATTTGTCCAATTTGGCAAGATTGTGCTCTCTTCCATTATAGTCTTAATTTTTTGACAGGTGGGACCTTGGACAACTCTTTGGGATGTAGTTTTGTGCATGAGTGGTAGTACTTTTTGATGGCTAAAACTTATTTCTCATCTCTTCATATTAGATTAGATTTTCACCACAAAAAGGGACCAAATGAGACTCCTACTTATGTAGAATTCACTACACCTTTACTGGATTTATAGCTGAGTTTACCCTCAGGTCTGACGAATCTCCTAAATTGCCAAAATACTACTCAGCACTCTTTGGGACTACATTAACTCTTTTAGGTAACCCAGGTGCTATTTGCTCATAATTTGGTATAATAACTAACTAAAGACCTGAAAATTTTTATACATTTCTTTGATTTTTCAAAGAAAAGTTCAGATTCTCAAAATTCTAAGCAACTATAGAATAAATTATGCCTTTAATGTGCTTTTTTGGTTATAAGTGATGAAGCCTGGATATCAGGCCAAGTACTGGCTATGCCATCAGAATAAGGTTATAATGCAGGCTTTTTTCCCTTATAAGCACTTTGATATGCTATTCAAAATAATCTCATTTTATTCTAGCAAACAGAAATAACTGCTCATACTATCTAAAGTCTAATTCCACATGGCTTATCATCAAAATATTTACTTGAGTCACATGCGCTTCACTTAATAACTTTTGGCTGAAGTCAACACTCACAGGCTTTATTCAGTCTATGTGATAGCAAACAAATTTTGCTTAGTGTTTACAAACTAACTCTTTGTTTAAAATTATACACACTTGTTTCCACTTTCTGAAGTATCATGTTTTTCTTCCTAATTGTGCATATCAATTACACCTGTTCAACTAAGGCTTTTTTTTCTCCATAGACTTTAGTTAACTGTAAACTTTCCACAGCACACTCTTTTACACTGCATTTAAAAAATTAAATAACCTGTTCTTCATTTAAGGACCATTCAGTTACAATACTAGTCATGTTTTAATTTAGGATCAATTTATCAAAAGACATATCTTTCATCTGTTATCAGTAATGTCTAACAAAATATTGTTATTACCAACAGAATTACTGCATACACATAATGTACCAATAATTTACTAAGCTTCTTTCTGAAAACAAAATTACACTCCACAGAATTCAAACTATATCCCTCTATAAAGTTTTGGGGTCTCCACAATGGTATTTATCTCTGCAGGGAGCGAAAAGGGAGAAGAAGGCTCTTCAGAGCTGTAAATCTGAAAAGAAAGAACAAGTTATTTTAGAAAACTATAATTGGCATGGAAAATAAAATTTGCGCTCAATTTATTCAGTAAAATAAAAAATGCTTAAAACTTTAGATAGTTTATCTCCGAATTTGTAACCAAAACTTTCTAATTGGAAAAACTCTTTATTAAATACACGTAAAAGAAAAGAAGAGAAAAAAAGAGAAAAATCTAAATAAAGTTGTTGTAAATAAGGACAAGAGGGGGAAAGGTAGGGAGAGGTGGAAGGGGGGATACCAAGATATACCATGCACAGGTACAAATTAACTACGATGAATGTGATCATTATGTATACAATGTACCAATACATGTTCTTGTTAAATAAAGTTAAATAAAAAAATAAAAAAATACATGTAATATATTCCCAAAAGTGCTAACTATGCACATCTTTAACGGACAACTTTAAAGTTCGACAGACATTTCCACACCTGGAAAACATTTTGCCCTAGGTCTCCTCTTTGCCCTCTCTCTTTTTTTTTTTTTGGTGGTGGGGATGGAACACAGGGCCTTGTGCTTGCTAGGCTAGCGATCTACCACAGAGCTAATTCCCAACTCCCCTTTTCTCATTTAAAGGTAGTATTTCTAGTCGTTTACTAGAGGCGAAAAAGTACAGTGGTGAAAAAAGATTCTACTACACCCCTTCCATGACAGCACAGCAGGAGTAGGTGGGAACGTTACTGTGGTAAGGCGAGTCTCTCCAGGTTCGGCCAGTTAAAAGACATCAGCAAATACTCCACTAATGTAAACCCTTGAAGACATTCCCTCAGCATTCTAAAACCACCACAGAAAGCAACTTGAAAATAAAAATACAAAAGTCTGTAAAACATTGGCGCTGGCAATATGAATACTTGCAGGAATACTTGCTTTCATTACACTGCGTCTTACATCATTACGCAATTTTATCTGCAGAGACCCTACCCGTTTCGCTCTTTAGGCAAACCGTAGCCGGAGGAGGTGGGGGAGATAAGACTGGAATGGAAAACAAAAGAAACTATGGGATTCACCCATTAATTTCCCGGAGTTTTTCTTGTAACTCGCCATATACTACTAAAGTGGCACAGCGCAGTTGTGACTATCTGCAACATCACATCTCGCCGCCAAACAATCGTGGGATAAATTTAAAGTTTTGCCAAAAAAAGAGCAAATATCTTGGTCAAAATGCAAGGGCTGGAAAAGTGTGCGGTGGCCACACTAGGTTTGAAAACAAGTCATTTTTTTTTTTTTTAAATACCCTTGTGGACGCCAAGCCCTGGAGTCCGGGCTTCCGCACAGCAGAGCGCCCAGACGACCGTGACGCTGGGCCGCGGAGCCCAAGCCCGTTCTCCGCGCCAGGCCGAAGCTTAGGAAGCGGACGCCTCTGGCCCGCGAGCCCCGGGCCCGGAAGGAGCTGCACTCACCGCAGGGCCGGCGCAGCGAACACGGAAGCGGGGCAGCCGCTCGCAGGCCTCGCACACCACGGAAGCAGGGGCGGCTCCTCAAAGCCCAGCCGCGACCCACCAGCTCGCTACTTCCCGGGTGTTCCCGAAACCCCCGGCCCCAGCTGGGCCGACGCCGACGCACGCTGACGTCAACACGTCCTGGCGCGGGGCTCACAGCGGCCGCCGCGCGGGGGCGCTCTGGAGTTCGCGCTGTTGTGCGCGGTTGGCTGTGGGCTGACGCAGCGTCCCGGACCTAGTCCGTGGGGCTGAGCCCTCTGATCGTTTAGTGCTGCAAAGAAGCGCCCCTCGGGCTGGGCTGCAGACCGGTGTGACGCCCGCGCGGCCCCTCCGCCGGCCGGAGCGGACCGCGTGCGAGGGAGTCGCTCCCGTGGCATTTCTCTGCACCAGTAAATCATTGGAGCTGTTTTTTTCTTCAGCGCTCCGACATCGAGCAGCTAGCTAGCTAAATTGAAAGCAGTGAAGCCTTGGGACGCAGCATCAAATTGGTGTGGAAGACTTAATGTGTTTTTTAATCGACCAGTGCATATTTTGTTTTTAAACTTTGGGTTTTCTGTCCTGGACACACTGATTTTAAAAAGTGACTTTATTTTAAATGTTCATCAGTAGCAAGCGGACTTCACTCTTAGATTATTTGAATAAAATGGAATTTATTCATTCGCATACATACACACATACATGGAATCGTATATAAGCTACAGAGGAGTCTACCTATCAAAAATTTAGCTAACCGGCAGAAAAATTGTGAATAAAAATTTGCGTTTCTACTACTAGTGGTGGACCTTTTGCCTTCCTCGCTCTCTAGTCGTGTGACCACAGTGGAATTCAGTGTTTATTGCAGCGAATGACTTTTTGAATATTTTAGTTTACATTCTGCGGAACACAGTCTTTGTCAGTGAAATCAGATGCCTTCTTCTCTGGGGAACTCCAGGGGGCAAACATTTCAAAAATTTACAAATAAGTCACTCGATTAGGCAGCCAGGGGAATTCCGTGTCATATCTGCCTGCCAGTCAGTGATAGAAGAGGAGGTCTTCTGTTCCAATGTTTATAGTAAAAAGAAAGTATTTGTAACAGATTGTGATATGGAGAAAAGAAATGCCATGGTTCCCAATGATTAAAAACGTCCCGAAATGCCCATGGGTCTCAGTTGCAGTTCAGTATTTAGTTTAAATTACTGTTTCTCGGAAAGTTAGAGAACATTCCTAATACACGTGGGAAAACATATATAGCAAGAATTGTTCATTCTGAATTCAAGATTTTTTTTTCAGTTTTGTCCTGACCAAGGAAAGTAAAATAATGACTATAATTTAGTTACAAGGGAAAATTTTCGTCTCAAAAACTCAAAAGCTTTTGGTGCCCTCTAAATAGAATATCACTGAGGTATAATCAACAGTATTTATTGCTTTTAATTGTGTATAACTTCGGAGTTGTCCATTTATTCAATTAATTTCCTTTCATACTGCCAGTGGAGAATTGCTAGGGTTTTGTTTTGGTTTTTTCCCCTACTTTTTTTTTTTTCTTTTTTTACAGTGTTTCCCACATGCTGGGAAAGTGCGCTACCGCTGAGCTATATCCTTCTCCCATTTTTTTTTTTGTTTGTTTGTTTTTTGAGACAGCGTCTCACGAAATTGCCCCAGCTGGCCTCAGAATTGCAATCCTCCTGCCTCAGTTTCCCAGACTGCTGGGATTATAGGTATTGACCACCACACCTGGCTACATCTTTCCTGTTTATGTATTTTAAAAAAATATTTACAGGAATCAAGACAGTTTTGAAGAGAGGTAGGATTGAAAAGACTTGCCATAGTAAATGAGACGGTCTTGTATTATTGAAGGAAAAAATCAAAAAGCCCCCCCCCCGCCGGCAAAGAGACCCACATAGATGTATATAGAAATTTGCTATGTGGCATTGGTGCTACATATTAGTGAGCAAAAGGTAACTAGTCAATAAGTAATGGAATTTTTTTTGTTTCAGTTCTTCTTTCAAGTTCTACCGTTTCTGTATTATGAATAGCTGACAATAAGAAGATGTCTTTTTTGTCTTCCCGTCTCATAATGCAGACTTTTCCTTTCTGATATGCTAACATTTCTCCCTTTTCCAATTCTTTCTTTTGCAGATCTTTCAGCACTTACTATCTATTCAGTCTCAGTGTTCCAAACATGTCCATTTTGTATTGTAAAAGAATATCACTGAGTTCTGGAGAAGTATCAAAATTATATCACAAGCCATTTATCATAGTGCTGTTTCCTTTAATTAGAAACAATATTTACAGACCACGATCTGAAGGTTTGTGGTGGTGTAAATGAGTTACTTGTTTGTTGGACAGAACTAGGTTAGATGATTTGGTTTGATTTGGTTTTCGTTTTTAATAAAATACATCATGTATTTACACTACACTAAAATTTCCAATTCAAATTCAGGGGTTCCAGGTTTTATTTAACTGCACCAAACTCGTTTTTTTTGTTTGTTTGTTTGTTTGTTTGTTTTGTGCTGAGGATTGAGCCTAAGGCCTCACACTTTGGTATCTGTATCAAAAGCCAGATTTTTTTAAATTTACAGAAATGTTATTAAACGCTTAATTAGAAAACTAACTCTGTTCAGAGTCAGAGTCTTGCTATGTAGTCCATACTGGCCTCGAACTCACCACCCTCCTGCCTCAGCTGCCTCACTACTGGGTTTACAGGCATGTATCACTACGCCTAGCTCCAAACTCGGATTCTTACACATAGAATTGCGTTACCCAGATAACCATAGGTGTAGCCATTTAGAGCCTGCCTGCTCTCCATACCCCAGGGAGCTGCCTCCAACATCTGCTAGCCTAAGACAAGACAGGTCCAAGCCGTGGAGACCGGTCTCCGCGGCTCTTGCAAGTTCCCTGACCCAGAGAGTTTTCTTTGTGCTGAGCAGCATCACCTAGAAAAGAACGCTCCTCTATGCCCGCCCCCGAGGGGAGTTCCTTCTCCTCCCTCGGTGGGGCTGCGTCTCCGCCCCGGTGTCTGGAAGGCCTTTCCGCGGGAGACTCCCACCTCGCGTGGAGCCTGTCCAGCGCCGCCCAAATCCGCATTGCTCACCACCTTGCTACTGCCACCTTGTGGTCATGTCTTCTCTCTCCTCGGCCCCCAGGTGCTTGAACTCGGTAAAAACCCTTATGATGGGTGGGAACGGGACGACAGAAGAAGGAAGTCATGCTGGCAAACACAAGGGAGAAAGGACTTTGTTCTTTCTGTATATATTTCCTATCAAGTGAATAAAAAAGAATTCCAAAAAGTTGATGGAAGTCCAGGAATAGCCCTTCCTGTGCATTTCCAGAAAATAATCAAATGAGAGACTGACCACACAGGGGCAGAGATACATATAATAATTTGCCCAAGGTTATTCGGCAACTGTGATTAGAACCCAAAGCCTGAACTTTTTATCTTTGAACCACTGTCTCTCTTAAATTGCATTAAGCCTCAAAATAATGTAATATTCGATAAATATCAGTGTATTATTATTACTAAGATTTCTAGTGCCCGCATTCATGCCTTCTCTCATGCTCTTTGCTGAGGGGAAATGCCATGCCTCATCATATAGAAACGGTTCCAAGTCCCACTTGCTTTGAACCAGATTTATCGTTCACGCTCTAAAGATGCCTTTTAATAGCTAGAGGACTACAGAATTTGGTCCATGAGTCTCACTTTATTGGTGATTATGCCTTAATTCTTTATGAACCATGCGTTGAAGAAGGAAGAAAACTCCCCTCATACTCCCCTCTGCTCATAGAAAGTCATTCATTTATTTATTCAATAAGAGCCTTTTCTAGCCCCATGCTAGATACATGGGGGTAAACAAAACACAAGGTTCTCATGATAGTGGAAATTTTAACAATAGAATATGGCACCTAACAAACAAACACGTAAATATAAATTGTGATAAGTGTAGTGAAAAAACTATCTATTACAAGGACAATCAAAGGGATGTAACTTAAAATGGGGAAGACACAGAAGCACTCTGAGAAAGTAACAGGCTGAGGAGTATGAAGGAATCTACCAAGGAAAGAGTAAATGAAAGAACATTCAACAATAGCCAAATGAAGGGCTCTACAGCAGTTTCTGACCTTCTCCTTACCTTTCTCTTGTTCCTCATTCTCCTTTTGAAGCAAGAGAAGAGAAACCAGAATTCCTCTTCCCCAAAGTGAATCCTAGAAACCTGAACACATTTTCCCCAAAGCCAGCCATAAAAACTGGAATTACTAACATTCTTCTGCCTTTCTGTGTAAGAGTTTGATATTAAAATGCAGGTGGGTACAATCCAGATATTTGGGAGGCTTAGGCAGGAGGATTCTGAACTCAGGCCAGTCTGGATGACTGAGGGAAACCCGGTCTCAAAATGAAAAAAGGGGTGTATCTCAATGGTAGAGTGCTTGCCTAGTATGCATAATGTCCTGGGTCCCAGTACAGAATAGAGGGAGGTGGGAGAGGAAGGGAGGCAGGAAAGGAGAAAGGAAGGAAGGAAGGAAAGAAGGAAGAAAAGAAGGAAGGAAGAAAGGAAGGAAGGAAGGAAGAGACTTTCATACCATGGAAGAAGAAATACTACAACTGAGGGACTGTCAGGAATCTGAACACTCAGACTATTTCCATTAGCTCACACCCTTTTTGTCCAGTCACATTGCTACCCACTGCTTCTGCATCACTAAACCTAGGTATAAAAATGGATAGTTCATCCCGGGTCTTTGGAGTCTTCAATCCGAAGACTCCCAGTTCACAGAAAAACTTTGCTCAAATAGGTCTGCTACGTTTTACTCTTATTAACCTGCCTATTGTGATGTGAGTATACGACATGACTCTTTATGAGGAGCGAATTGGCAGCAAACCATGGTGTCATTTACTTGGTGCCATTTTTAGCGTATGTGCTGCTGAAGTAAGCACACTTGGCACCATTTTTATGGGCATGAAGAATGCAAGAGTTATGAGCTGGGGAGGCTTCCACCCAGATTTCAGAAGAAAGCCTGGGAAGCCACGAAGTGTGCCCCTGAGAGGGTAGCATGTGAAGCTACAAAAGTGAAGCCAAAAGCACAGTGGAGACTCCAGGAAGTTTGTGGAGCCAGAAACATGGAACATCTAAAAAAAGCTGCGGACAATGAGCAGAACCAACTCAAGAGTGAGCCCACGTGGGCTACAACCAGCAATGCCACAGGGGAGGCACCACCCAAGCCTTTAGGAACTCACATCTCACCACCATTTTCCCTGGGTGCTTGACATGAAGCTATCGAATTTAATGTCGCCATGCTGGGTTTCAGTCTTGTTTTGCTTCCATTCCTTTTTAGCCCCCTATTTCTCCCTTTTAAAATGGGAATGTTTACCTGTGCCATTGTGCACTGGCTGAGTTAAACTTTCCTTTTGAGTTTCACAGGGGCTCACAGCTAAGAGTTGGCCTTGAGTCTCAGAGGAGACTTTAGATTTGGACTTTTCAGCAAAGCTAGAATTGTTAAAACTTTGGTGACTCTTAGAGATGGGCTAAATGCATTTTGCACAAAGAGCTATGCAAAGGGCTGGGGCTGTAGCTCTGTGGTAGAGTGCTTCCCTGTCATGTACAATGTCCTGGGTTCAACCTTCAGCAACACACACACACACACACACACACACACACACACAGAATAAAGCGATGTGCGTAAGTCTTCTGAGGGTCAGGGTGGAATCTTATGCTTTAGCCAAAGAATGTACCCAAAAGCCTTCTGCTCATAAATGAGGCTCGTGGGAGGTGACCGGATCACGGAGGCTCTGTACTTAGTGGAATCATGTACTGTGAGTTGGGCGCTTGAGTATGCTGTTGGAGAGCTGTGTCTGAGTGGAGGAGGCAGGTCACTGAGGGAGGGTGTATCTCCCTCGCGGGCTCCCTCCGTCATTCGCTCTGCTTCCTGGCCACCATGATCCTTCTACCATGCTGTTTCTGTGCTCAAGCCCTTTGAACATGGACTGAAACTTCTGAAACTGTGAGCCAAAATAAACCTTCCCTCCTTTAAGTTGCAAGTGTCAGATATTTTATCCCAGTGATTAGGAAAGTAAGACAGAGATACATTTATATAAATATATTTATATAAAATAAAATGGTTTAAGTTATAAATAAATAAATGTTTTTAAGGAAACCAAATCAGTATAAAAGTTAAAATTATAATACACTTAATCCATTAATTCTAGAGTTTAGATCAAGTTCTATATCTTCTTTATGAAAGAAATGTACGAACAGTACCCTTGATTGTACTCCTACAGATAGGACATTTTCTTAAAGAAGGGGCACAATCTTTGCATACTACCAGGTGACCACAGGGAATAAACACTATGGACACTTCTTTGTCCATACACACTTTACATGTTCTTTCTTCTTGTAGTCTCCGCAATTGTTCTTCCATTGGGAGACCTAAAAAGAGAAAAGAATTTTTTATTATATTACTTTATTAGTACATGAGTGTAGTACATAATGTTTACATTCCTTGTGTGGAGCTGGTACATGTATGTAACACATCCTAATTTCTTTTCTTTTCTTTTTTTTTTTTGGTCCCTTATCCCTTCCCTCCCCCCCTCCTCCTTCCATCTTCTTTATTTTTATGTCTTCCCTCCTTTCTGTCTCTCCCCATTCCTCCCTTTTAAGAACAATCTATTGCCCTAATTCCAACTATCTTCTATTTTTCTCTTTACTTTTACTTTGGGTTTCTCATATAAGAGAAATAATGAGATGTTTAAAGCTGTGCATCTGACTTATTTCACTTAACATTATGTTCTTAAGGTACATCCATTTTCTTACAAATGACTCAAGTTTATCTTTCTTTATAGCAGAGTAGTATTCCATGGTATATAAATACCACATGAGAAGAGAATTTTTAGTAAAAAAAAATTCTCTTTTTCTTAAATGAGGAACCAAGAAAATAAAAATAGTGCTTTATACTCGTTTAAAGTGTTAATACTATTACCTGAAGTATCTTCTGTGGGAATATACTTTATGTCCTGTTGCACTAAAGGGAAAAAACAAAAAATATTACTATAATGAATAAGGTTGTTATTTAGCCACAGAATGTATTTTTTAAACGAAAAACATATTTGGAGCCAGGCAAGTTGTAAATAAATTAAAAATTTTAAGGAAACCCAATCAAGACAAAATTATGACACACCTAATCCATTACTTCTAAATGGATTCTAAAAGCCTTATATCCCAGCACTGTGAGAGGCTAAGGCACAAGGTTCACAAGTTCGAGACCAGTTTAGTCCATCTTATGACATAACAAAACCCTATCTCAAACTTAAAAATAAAATAGGGCTGGGGATGCAGCTTAGGGTGAAGGCCCTGGGTTCAATCCCTGGTAACATACACACACACACACACACACACATATGCATGCATGCATGCAACACAAATATACATTTGACCAAAACTCACAATTTTAAGGCAATGGAAGCCTTTAATGTTTATATGACTAATATTCATAAATTAGATCAAATTATTTTCTGTAATTACCAATTATTTGTGAGTATATTTTCAGTAGTCCTACAAAGTTCCCAAAATAATTTTCTTATACTTACCAAATAAATGCTTGTATAACTTCGGGTCCATTTCTTGTAGAGAGTTTTTGAATATGGTGGCAGCAATATTTCCTTTTACTAAAATAGTATCAATGAGTTCTCTTGCTTGTAAAGACATCTGTGTTTTCTGTTTGATAACATCATGTTCTTGTTCATTAATCACTCTTGCAGTTAGTAGATTATTCAGGATTGGAATTACACACGTCAAATGTTGAAAAAGTGCCATTCTATTCTTCCGGATCAATGTTAGATCTTCTTTATAAAAAAAAAAGAAAGAAAGAAAGAAAGAAAACCAAATACAAGCATATTCAAAGTGCTCACAAACTTCTTTCCACACCTACATACACAAATGAATGAAAACCATCTTTAATTCACTGTTGGGCACTGATGTGGGTTGTTAGACGTGAAGTTATCTGCTTCTGTGTGCCTGTAACAATGCTAAGCACGAGGACTAATACTTCCTGGATGCTTGTGCCGCGCGTTTCACATGTATTGATTCATCTCGCTTTCCCGACAGCCCTTTGAAGTAGCTAGTAATTCCCTCACTTAATAGATGAAGAAACAAAGCTACGGTGAGGTGAGTGAGTTGCCAAATGACATGACACTAACAGAACACAGTGGGAGGCGCTGTGGTTGCCATGATCTCTGCCGTAACCATTCTGCAGCACTGCCAGGCCAGGAACCAAATGAAAGTTAGAGTCTAATAAAATTGAAATTTTAATTCAACCTCATCAAATTGGGGAAAGGTAAAATCAAGAAAATTAAAATATGTTTCATAAATTTAAATTCTTCCACAAATTTCTGTAAATTCTATTTTAAGTTGAAGTTTTAATTATCCCTAGATTAGACACATTGCCACTACCTAAATAATTTATAGCACAAACACAAAGGTACTAACCGCATTTTGAACAATAAACCCTGTTTGTTAATAACTACTTTCTCGTTCTATTGAATATTCTTATTCTTCCTCAAGACCTAGATTTGTATCTGTTGGCAAAAAAAGTTTCATACTTTGAAACTGTAATTTTATTACCTAAATTTATGAGTTGTCATATAGTTTACCATGAGCCATTAAGCTATTTCTTTAATTTAGTCTTGACATTTTATTTTCTACCATAATGTTATTTCTGTGAAATAATAACAGAAGTGGGGCTGGCTGAAGAAGAACTAGTTTAGGAAAGGTAATTGATAGGTTTTAGATATAGTGACTTCATTAAGTAACTTAGAACTATCTCGAAAACAAAAAAAAAGTGGTGCTTGGTCAAAAAATCAAGGTTAGAGCTATCCATTTTGAAGGTAACTGAAATGCTCAGAATAAATGAGAAAAGCTCCAGGACGTAGACTAGTACCTGGCACAAAATCAAGGCTCTATAAATAACTGTTGATGAAATTAGTAAAGAACAGGAATGAAAAAGTCATATCCATAGGTACAGAAAATTCAGAACAATATAGTCTGTCACATTATCTACATTAGAGAAGTAGAAATAGAAAATGAAAACTATACACTTGGTGTTGAAGTATATTAGCTTTTCAATCTAAGATTTCTTTTTCTAATTATGTTTTGTTTAAGCTAATTATGTTTTGTTTTGTTTTGGGGGTGGGGGTCAAACCCAGAGGCTCAGGTATGGTAGGCATGCATCTTACCCCTAAGCTGTCCCTCAGCCCCTCTGAAATTCCTAAGATTTGATTACTAGTAGCTGGGGAGAGTCTCATTTTAAAGTCATAGACTGTATTGTAGCTTACAAGTTGTAAAGAACTGAATATATCTTTGAAGCATATTATTTTTGTATTCTGGAAAAATGTTGCTTCTATTTACACACCTGGGGCTGGGGATTTAGCTCAGTGGTCAGACTGCTTGCCTTGCAAGAACAAGGCCCTGAGTTTGGTCCCCAGCACCAAAACAAAACAAAACAAAAAAAAAAAAAAAGAAGGAAACCTATTTACACACCTGCCAAGAAATTAATTGCCCTTTGTTCTTGGGAAACTATAAGGTAATCATTCATCTAAATCATTCACTCATCAAACAATATTTCTTGAGCACAGACTACGAACAGACAGTATGCCAGCTAGAAGAGACAGGAGGGTGAGGCTGAGAGGCTAAGTGCTCTCTTTGACAATGTAAATCATGGCATACTATTGACTTGGAGTCATGTCTGGAGACTTGGCAGAAGAAATACAAGGATTTTTATCAATGGATGGTTTACAGACTTTGCAGGGGCTCTCATCAAACGTGAGGGTAAATGTTTTCTTTGAGCAATTGTTGACTGACAACCAATGGGTAAGGCTGAGAAGACTACAGGAAGAATGTACTTACCTAATCTTTATAGTGAAAAGGGAAATTTGACTAGGCTGGGCATTAACTTGAATTATGTGGCTGCTATACGGGAGGTGTATAAAACTGAGTAATTTACACTCTGCTAAATGTATGATGCTATATTACTACATTCTGATAAGTTTTTCTCTGTGGCTGGAGAGGTCTGTCCTTGAATAGAGTGGACAATCTGCCTGTCAATTAACTTAGGAAGATCTGATTCAAGATGGCCTTGGACAAAGAGAAGGACAAACTTTTTGCTCTTCCTTGGAGGCCTGAGCTTTGATTAGGACAACATGTTTGGGACTTTCTTAACCATTTGCATAAATTGGTCAGAGCTACACAGAAATATCAAAAGCTATGCAGAGAAATTTAGGGGAATGGGCTGAGGGGCACCAAGAGAAGTCATACTGGGAGGAAGGGGGATTCTGCACAGAGCAATAGAGGGTGGAGAGGCGGACAGCTAACGTGGAAGGACATGGCCAGCTCACCCTGACACATCATGGAACGGAAAGCTAGGACTCGCCGAAACAAACACTGAGAGGGAACTCAGTGCCGGTGTGGGCAGGGAGAGGACTTAATCATAACTGGTGCATTAATTTACAGTCAAAGACTTAGAATAGTATTATACTAATATTAAAATTAATAATTGTCCCTGCCCTCATTCTAATTTACAACAAAGGGAGTGAGGAACTAGCCTGGGATCAAACATGAGGCACGAATAACTGCATACAGAGTCAACCACCCAGAGTAAAAATATGAATTAAGGAAAGAAGGAAACATTACCTTCCCTCAATGTATACATTTTCAACATAATGAGCAATTCTAATACATTTTAATGTGAAGAAATTTTCAGAATTTGAATTCAGAATAATCAACATAAAAAAACTGACTGCTGAGCACATTTTCAGCAACTTACATAGAGCGATGGCACATCCTTGTGGAAAGGGAGACTATTCATAAATATATGTACCTGATTCCTTTTCCTCCTTTGCTCTTTCTTTTGCCTCTTCTCGTATTTCATCTTCTGCATTAAGTAAATCTAACACAAGATCACTGACAGTTTTATAATTGTCTCCGGTGCTTAGGATTTTACTCTGCACTGTCTGTTTCACCAGGCGCCTGCTGAAGCCCATTTCCAACGCAGCTCTCACCACAGGCGTGTTCATCATGACGGCATCTTCGGACCGGTTCTCTCCTGGTCCAAAATGAATAACTATGTGGGACACAGGATCGGACCCACGTTAGGAGACCCCGTGCACTTTTAAAACTGAAAGCCGCTACACTATCGAAAACCTAGAAAATGTATGCATGGTCTTTTACACAAAGTTTATTAAATTAAAAACGATATATATGTTCTATCACCAGAATAAGAATGGGAACTACTGTATTTAGATTAAAATACACAGTATCTACCTTAGCTGGATATGCATATGAGAGAAGGAGATGGAAGCACAAGGTCAGGGATCATCTCCCATTCAAACTGAGATTCATTTTCCCCAATGTTGAATGAACAAATGAGCCTTCTATATCAAACAGGTATTTTTACATATTTTTGAAAGAGGCCACTGTCGTCACTCACCTCCATTACTGCCTTGGCCTCCCACAGTATAGCTCCTTGCCAGCTCATTCTAATACTGCAGTCACAGTGACTTTTATAAATCTGCGTCATGCTCCTTAAATTGCATCAGTGATTCCACTGTGCTAGGATATAATCCAATTGCTTTGTCTGTGATACTGGGGATTGAACCCAGGCCTTCAGTCACGTTAAACCAATACTCTACGATTAGGCTACATACCTTGCCCTTTTCTTTTAAGGATTTTGTGTTTTTTAAAGACAGGGTCTTGCTTTATGGGTCAGGCTGACCTTGAATTCACTATGTAGCCCAGGCTGACCTTGAACTTGTGGTGATCCTCCTGCCTCAGCCTCCTGAACACTGGGATTACAGGGATGTGGCACCATGCCTGGCTCCCTTTTTATTTTTGAGACAGGGTCTCACTAAATTTTCCAGGCTATCCTCAAACCTGCGATCCTCATGCCTCAGCTGCCTGAGTAGCTGGAATACAGGTGTGCACCACCACACCCAGCTGTAATCAAAAATTTAATTGTGGTTCACAAATTCTCCTACAGTCTGAATCCTGTTTACCTCTGCGGCTTCATCTCTTGCTTCTTACTTGCATCCTGCCTTCTAGCCTAGAAGTCACAAACTGATGCCTCTTAGGTCAAACTCTGCCCACAATGCTGATCACTCTTACAGCTGGCCTGCTTCACACCTTTATCTATTGCAGCTGCTACTTCTGCCCACACAATATTTTGTTCATTTCTATTCTATGTCACTTAGGTGTTTCACATGCTGCTCCCTGCGCCTGGAATGTCCTTCTCCTCCCCTTGTCACTTGATTGAGTCCTTTTCCCTCATGTTCTCTGCTAAAACAAGTACTTCCTCCAGGAAGCCTTGGCTTGTCCTCCAGGTCTGGGTTAACTGTCTCCCATGCACTCTGCTATCTCCCTTGTCCCTGCCAGATCCCCTTTATCTGTGCATTTAGCAGCATCCCTAAAATCATGAGCTCATGCGAGCAGAAGTCATGCATATCCTGTTTTCTTTTCTCAGAACAGCTAATACACAATAAATATTTATTGAATTGAATCACGTACTAAAAATGGAATAGAAGCACTTGTTCAAATATTTGTTTTACCCCCTTTTAGGTTTAAGATAACGAACAAACCCCTTAACCTCTCTGAATCTCGTTTTTCCTATTAAAGAATGAAAACAGTATTTTCTACTCTCTCCATTCCAGAGAAGGAATATGTAAGCAATCTAATGTCCCAGTATATCTGTTCCCATGCTGGTTTAAAAACAAGGGTTAGGCCAGATGCATGTTGTTTGTTAAAATTACAGATGCCCAAGGCTGGGGGTACAGCCCTTGGTTCAAGCCTCAGACTCTCCCCCCCGCCCCCAGAAAAGACTACAAATAATACCCAAGCCCCACCCTGATATACTTGAATTCAATCCAGTAGGTCTGAAGCATAAACTAGAAATCTGTACTACTTTTTAAGGTTTTCCAGGCAACTCTGATATGCAGTGAAGTTTAAAATAGTTCATTTGAAAATGCATTGTAAATTACAAATCAACACAAATACACATTTTAATCACCTTTTGATCTTAGCAATACCAAGTAGGTATATTTTAATGCAGTAATTATTATCATTTATACATACTTGGTGACTCTGCATTTTCATCTTCTGTTGTGTCTGATGTGGACAATAGCTAAAGAAAAAAATACGTATGTCAGTTAAAATATAAACTTTATCCTGCCCATTGCATTAAAAATGAGTCAGCAGGCCTATTTTGTTCAATTTACTGCAAACTGACTTGCTTACTGGCAATATGGCAGGGGGCAGGGCTGGGGATCAAACTCAGGGTCTCGCACCTCCTAGGCAAGCACTCTACCACTGAGCTAAATCCCTAACCCTACTGGCAATCTTTTAAATCAAAAAGCAGGATTTCATTTACATTCATTCTCACAAGTTATTCCACAGGCCACGAGCTAACAGAGTTTCTATGTGCATGAGGGCAGGGAAAGGGCCACAGATCTCCAGTCATCTCTGAGATAACCATTTTGCCTTTTATTCAGTTCACGTTACCTGTGTCGCCCTTTGGGACAGACCCTATGTGGGTTCCATCAACCACTGTTAGGAAGTTTTTGACCCTCGACTTATTATATAAGTTTTTATTTGCTTTTCCAGGATTAGAAGGAGCAATATGTTTCTCTTTCTTAAATCTTTTAAAGAAAAATTTATGTAACAAAACTATTTTAAATGCTACTATCTCAACTTACTTTTTCCTCAAATAGTTTAAGTATTGTAGCTTACTTAGAGAAATGCTTGAAGAAAAACACAGCACATATTATTTTTCAAGAGGTTACTAATATCTATTTTTCTCAAAAAATAGTACTTTCTAGGACTGTGTTAAATTTTGTGAAAAAAGAAAATATATTTTTAAAATGGTTGTGTTTTTAAACTAACTTATCTTTTCACTAAAACACTGCTCTATAATTAACAGAAAATAATTTCTTTGTTAGTGACCAATGATCAAAAAGAGAAAAATCTTCCCTTCCCTACCTGTTCCAGCAGATGAGGGTAACTGGCTTGAACCTGACTGACGAATTCTTGTCCTTTAATTCTTATCAAGTACTCACACCTAAAATGTAAATGAAATAAAGTATGAAGGGTTATTTTACGAAAGCAAAATAAAAGTTTAAAAACATAAATTCCTCATCTGTAAGTGTTCATCCCATTTGAAATCTGGTTAAGTGCCTCAAATAGCAAAATCATTTAAGATCACTAATTCTAAACTTAAATTTTGAAGATAAATAAACCCTAGTCTCTGATAGTCCTATTTCTTTCTCTTTAAAAAAAATTTTTTTTAAACTAACCACACAATATCCCTTAATAGGATTCAAATTGTTTTGGGTGTGAATTTTTAAATTTGTTCTTTAATTTGCTGCCTGGTGCAGTGAACATGAATTTAATTTACTACAAGTACTTTTTCCATATGGTTTGAATGTTTTACAAAATTAGCTTTATTATTTTATATTTTCAGGCATATATCATGCTTCCACTAATTTTAGAAAAGCCCTAAGTAAATATTTACCTTAATTTGAACACAGTGAATGTAGTCATTTGTAAACTGGTAAATATTTCAAATGAGCACACAATGCATAAAACTGCTTCAGTCTTCATTTAGGTTGCGGGGGGGTAAGAGACATTGCAGCCAAGTGCTGTGGGCAAGGAGGGCAGGCGGGCTGAAGGCTGAGGCGCCTCTCAGCCTCCTTACAGCAGTCTGGTACGGCTGTCTCCACTGACACACCTCATTGTTCTCTTTAATTGTTTTAAGATTCTTAAAAATACCCTGATGCATGCATTAAAAACAGAGAACATGGAGACAGAAAGTTCTCTAAATAAGTGAGCCAGGTCATATTCATGTTAGTTTTAAAAGCTGAAACTACACAAAGAACAAGAGAGAAAGAATAAGGAGACTGAAGACAGCTTCCAATGTCAGATAATCACAAGTTTTTCAATTCCTAAAAAATATACATTACGTGTAGTTAAGTACAAAATGAATTAATGACACTACCAAAGCAAATTTGCCATTTTCTTTGTATATGTGCAAACTACCAAAGTGAAAAGAAATTTTAAAAAACCATAATCTTTACAATTTTAAAACTTTGCAAAAGATAGGGAGTGCAAAGTTGCTGTAAATGAAAATAAAGCACTGTGTACAAAAGTATATAGTGAAAACGTTAGAATACAGAGTTTCGCGATCAACATTAAATAATACTAAAAGTTTTGACTACGAAAAATGTAATTATAGGCAGCCTGTTTTAGATGAAATAGGCGAGCATTCAAGAGTGTGGAATACTCAAAAAGGTAAGATACAATAACGTGCTCTGTAGTAACTAAAACAGATGAGATGTATTTTTACTTCCTGGGACTACCCTATTTAGTACTGTGACTTGCTTTGAACATCTCTCCCTTACTCTGTTCTCCTTTTTCTCCCTCAGTGCTGAGGTCTGAACCCAGAGCCAGTATCCTACCTTGGAGCCACATTATCAGCCCTCTTTTTTTTCTTTTATTCACAACACTTATCTTCCAAATTCTATATAATTTATTAAGTTGTTATTAATCCTCTGTCCTTTTCTGCTATAAAATAAGTTTATGAGACCAGAGGGTTTTTGCTTTGTTCAACTGAATATTTTGTATGCCACTTAGAACAGTGTCTTGTAATAGATGATCCATTAAAGAATACTGAATGAATATTGAATGAAATATGTCCCAGACAGATGTTGAATGAAAAAAGATTCAAAACTATTTATAATATTTATATGAATTTTATTTACTACCAGTCCTACTATTATGTAAAATTATATACGTTTCCATATGTGTGTGTGTGTGTTTAAAATGATGTTTAGAGGAATGAACATTTTAATTTTCTTTCTCTGTACTTTTCTACAATGTGTGACTTTTTATGAGCATGTATTATTTTTTAAATATATTTCTAAAAAATTAAAAAATCCCAAAACTATTTCTTTTTCACCTTAAATCCACCAAAACCTTTTAAGTAACAATTTTTCCAAGTAACCTGTTATAAACTTATTCACAAATGTATCTTTGAAACAAAGACAGACTAATGTAACAGCTGATTTTAAGGTAAATACAGAAAATCCATATGATGATAATAGAAAAATATGCAAAGAGAATTTCAAAACAATCACCTTGGAAACCACTTGGCATGTTCTACCCATGGATCATCTCCCAGTTCCCAACACCTCAGTCCACCATCACAGCAAAAGCATTTGACATCATCGCTGTGACCTAAAATTAATGTTAGACCAAAGCTTATGAATATATACAATTTGTCCACTAAAACATGTAAAACATTTTGAACTTTTTAAATTATCAAATAAAGTTTCTTACCTACATAATAAAAACCTGCACTTGCAAGTTGTTCAGGATGAACTAGAACACTTGAAGGCCAGTTAAAGAATGTTTTGAAGCGGGCTGCATGGGTCTGCATGCTTAGATTAGAAACAGCATATCTCGAAGTATCTTGAAGCTGATTTTCTAGAAAAGGGCAGTTAGGAAAATGTCTCAGATGTTCTGACATAGCATCATCCTTGGGTTCCCAATTGCTCAGTTTTCCACCACAGGCGAAGCAAGCCACTCTGTCTCCAGGTCCTATGTAATAAAAGCCAGCTTTGGCCAGATCTGTTGGTGACAGGAAAGTCAAGGGCCACGTTTGATAAGTAAGTAATCTGGCTTTTTCAGTACTCATTGCACAATGGTAGGGATTTGTCCTCAAGGCAGAAAAATCTTGATTTGCTCTGAAGTTTACAGGACTTGACGGAAAGCTTGAATAAGAGCCACTGAAATATCCACTGTTTTCCAAACTTGGAAGTAATGAATGTGTGGAATTTGTTACGGAAGACGAAAAAGAAGGCTGAGAGGCAGCTTCCAAATTGTTAACTGAAGTTAGATTCTGAACAAAGCTGCAGCTGGGATATAATTTTTTATGCTTTTCAATCGGATTGTCTCCCTGTTTCCAGTTATCCAGCATCAGACCACAACAGAAGCATTTGACCTTGTCCTTCACTCCAGTGTAATAGAAACCAGCACGAGCAAGACTCCTTTCTGAGACAGGAACCCCAGCAGGGAAAGTTGAATATGTGGACATTCGGTACAGTTCACATGAAAAGTCATACTTCAGTTCAAACGTGTTGGCACTTTTCATCAAATTGGATAAGAAGATGCTATTTTCTACTATATTCATAATGAAATGGATGGGGAGGGAAAGGGACCAGTCTTTCTCTGGGGAGGTAGTTTTGTGCATAGCTTTTGATTTAAATCAGTTATACTATTGGGCTGAACATCAAAAATGAGAACGCTTTAATTTCTTCTGTGCATTTAGGATTCCAACTTGGTGAGATTCTAAATCCTGTACAGTTACATTCTAAGGCACAATTACATACGTGCCTTTATATAATCTTTACACATACACTGTACACACGATGCTACACAGTAACTGTGCTGAAAATGAAACACCGCGTGGAAGCATGAAGTGTTTCAAGTCATCAGCGGGCCATTCTGTGTTGGGCAGCTCCAGAGGTAGGTTGGCTTCTGGGGTCACTAGGATGCATCCGTGGCGCTCACTCAACCTGCAGATAGGGCACCTAACTCACAAAACTAGCTTCTTTTCATGAAAGACAGCTATGTTCCACAATTGTTCTAGCAATGACCAATAGACAAATCATTGTGCTTTTTCTACCAGTGATTTACAACCACGATAGAGACTTCAACACTTGATTTCCAGGTAGCAGAAGAAACATCACAGCCTGTTACCAATGATTACTTCCCTCATAGTAAGTTATTGTGCCTAACCTCATCATTCCCTTCAACGGTCCATAATTTTATACATTGTTATGAAATTTTTCTTTACACAAATTTTCTTTCTGAATAAGTTTGTTCATTTCCCAAAATGTCACCACTGAACCATCAATTCTCAGGCTCATCATGCCCAGAGATAACAGCCTATTTGAATAAATTTTAGACTTTTAAAATATCAGTGGCCTACACAATGGACGATTTCTTTATTAATCAGCACATTTATCTTTTTTACTGTTTCTGAATTTGTGGTAGCTATCAAAAAGTCTTGGTCCTGACATTCTTTGTCATTGCAGAAATCCTTTAATACGTCAAAGGCTTCGTCTGAATATTTCTCTACTCTTGCAGAAGGCTGGATGTTATATCTTGGTTTTGGATAACTGTTGCTCATTTTTAAATCTTTACCAAACGCAGGTATGTTTCTCAGCTCTATAGAGACGCTCACGGGAGGGTGCCCGGCCGACTGTGAAGAGCACTTCAACAACACGCCTCCACGACGACTGCTTCTTTACTTCCCAAATTCAAACTTAAAGTCAAAATCATTATACTTACAATCACATAGTTAGATTATATTTTAAAATTAACATTATTTAGACAGTATACCAAAAAATCCAATTAACTATTCATTCGTATATTTAAATTATTATGCTTTGGACATTATACCAGAAAGTCCAATTAACTATTAATTTGTTTCTTCATGCACAAAACTACCTCCCGAGATTAGACTAAGTCCCTTTTTAGGGTGTTAGGCCTCCATTTTGAGATGTTTTGATTTATAGAATAAACTGGTAAAAAGCTAGAAGTAGTAGAATAGTCGCGTCCTTTGTGAACCTGTTTAAAAAAGAGAGGGAGAGAGTGTTAAAAATCAAATAATTCACATACATAACACAACAGTCTTTCTTGAAACACTTTCTCCAAAGCACTGTGCCACGTGTGCGCATCATTCGGCTTCTCGGTCAGCCTGCAGCGAGGGCCTTGACCACACAAAGCACCATCAGCAATGGTTCCCTTCATGCTACACAGATGCTAAGCCGCTTTCAGTGGTGGCCGGGGAGGGATAAGGTAGTACTGCAACTAGATTTTACTCGTTGGGTCCTGCAGCACATCAGGAAATCTAACAGTTGCCATCCAGAAGCCTTAGTTTCAAGCTAGCAGCAGTTCTACTACCTCAGAGAATCACAGCATAGAACTCAAAAGGGAGTATTTTTCTGTCCATAGTGGTAGATTGATTTTGCTTTCACATGTTTGTATAATTAAGCCGAACACTAAAAAACAAAACAAAAAAAAAAACAAACTATTTGCTCCAAAATACAGTACTAGTGTTGATTAACTGTCTACAACATACAAGATCTATACTGCTTTGGGCTGGAGGTAGAGCTTACTAGTTGAATGCTTACTTAACAAATCTCTGGATTCAATCCCCAGCTCTACACACATACACACACACATGCACACGAACAAAAAGGAAAGAAACTTGGACGAGGCACCAAGAGGCCAAGGAATCCTACACAAAAACTAGAGGTCTCCAACTGGTGGCCAATAGACATCTTACGTTTGGCTTGCACAGAACTAAGCATAGAATTTTGCTAATTTTTAAATTTTTTATTTTGAAATTGCACTTAGAAGAAATTTACAAAAATAGTAAGAGTTTCCACATTCTCTACACTCACCTCCTTCAAAATTAATATCTTACATAACCCTGGTACAATTATAAAAACCACAATATTAGCATGGATACAATGCCATTAATTAATTCATATACCTTATCTGAATTTCATCAGATTCCTAAATAAATTTTTTCTTGGGCTACAATATTTTTAAATCTTTTTCTTTTCTTTTTGAGACAGGGTCTTGCTACATGTAACCAAGGTTGGCTTTGAACTTTCTGTGTGTAACTCAGGCTACCCTCTAAATAGCAATCCTCCTGCTTCAGTATCCTGAGTGTGCACCACACCCAGCTTTGTTTGTTTGCTTTCTTCTTGTTTTCTGAGGCAGGTTCACATAACCATGCTGGCCTTGAACTCAAGATCCTCCTGCATCACCCTCCAGGATGTTGGGATTATAGGTATCCACCACCACACCTGATTATTTTTAAGTCTTACAGTTGCTAACTGTCATTGCTAACATTGGTTAAGCGTAAGAGATTTCCCACAGTATTCTAGATTCCACACTCCTCCGGAAGTAGGAAGTCTGGCAGCGATCAGGTAGAGCCCGCACAGCAGCGCCTCTTACACAGGGCAGGCGCTCTCCATTGGGGCACCGAACTTTTGATCCCTGATACAGCGACTGTTACTTGCTGTTTGTCACTGACCTGGCTTTACTGTTTCTTTGGGAACAGAATGAGGAGGAGCGAAAATCATTGTAACAACTGTGCCTATCAAAAGTAACAAAAACAAAACAAGGAAGATGCATTTTGTAAAAACTAAATGAATTCTGTTTTTTGGTTGAAAGGAAGAATATTCATTCACGTCACATACGCAAACAGAGTACGCTTTTGTTAACAGAACCACCCACAAGTTTTCACTCATATCACCTGGCGGCCCTTTGTCTGCAAACCCCTCACACACATCTTACTTTAAAGAAGTTTTAGTGAGGACATAAGACATATATTTGTGGAAATGTAGGCAACAGTTATACATTAAATAAACCAAAACCCCGAATCAACTGAACCTCTGTTTTAGCCATTCCCACCACCTTGCCTTCGTGCTGCTGGAGACCTGGTACCCGCGGGGACCTGCAGGGCACTTAGACTGCCTAGTCCCTTAGTACTTCCACTTGGCCCTGTCAGCTTCTGCTTCCGCTCGGAGTGCCCTTCGGCCCGCCCTCCCCATTCCATCCCGCTGCATTCCACTCTCAGAGACATCACTGAGCACAACCCCTTCACAGTCTCCTGTCGGTGCCTACAATTGTGTACACAACTTGCTGCCTCTTTATGGGATCCCATCGTTTCCTATTGCCTCAGAAATCTTGCTCTTACTTTTTGTTTTTATTTCCTTTCTCTTCAACTCTCACTCTCTCCTGGCCCTTTCCCTTCCACGTAACAATCGTGCTGAAGGTAGCTTTCAAATGAAATCAGACAAGCAAACAAAAATTTTCTTTCAGCCCTGCTTTCCACTGTACCGCTACCTTGTACTTTGAATGTCTTCACTTCCCCACCTCCCACTTATGCCTCAACCAGCACAGTGGTGTACACGTGTAATCCCAGCACTTAGGAGGCCAAGCCAGGAGGATACCAAATTCTAGGCCAATTTGGGTTACACAGTGAGTTCAAGGCCACCCTGGACTATACAGTGAGAGACGCTGTCTCAAAAAACTAAGATGAAAACTAAGATAGCACTAAAAACAAACAAACAAACAAAACCATTAAGCTGGTGTAGTGGCACACACCTGTAATCCCAGAGTGGTGAGAGGGTGAGCCTACCCCAGATAACTTCACAATTTAGGGAGACCCTGTCTCCAAACTTAAAATAAAACACTTTTTTTGTTTGTTTGGGTTTTTTTTTTTTTTTTTTTTCAGTGCTGGGGACTGAACTCAGGGCCTTGTGCTTGCAAGGCAAGCACGCTAACCGCTGAGCTAAATCCTCAGCCCCCAAAATAAAAAAATGTTTAAAGGTCTGGGGACATAGCTCAGTGCAAAGATCCTGGGTTTGATCTCTATTACTGAGAAACAAAATAAAACAAAAACAAAAATTCTGAATAATAATACCGATGGCCTCTTGGACAAAACCAGTGAAGACATGTGACAGTGTAGCTGGGGCGGACTTCCTCTCAGAAACGCTTCTCCAACACCACTGTCTTGGAGTTCCTCTGTCCTTTCCAGTGGTTCCCTCCCAGAAGGGCTCAGGTCTGCAGTCTCCTCTTCTTACCTGCCATTTCTGGGGTGCAATTTCCTTGATCCCAGAGCGGTTGGCTGTCCCTACCCTCTGAGGAACTCAGCATGTCCCTTCCTGTAACCCTGGAAGGTACGCGTGTCTTTTCTCTGCCTCTTCCTAGCCTGTGACCCCTTCAGAACATGAATATGTTTTATTTCTGCACCAGCCTTCCTGTCCACAACACCCACAGAGCTTGGCGGAGCATGTAGACACTGGAGACTTTGGGGAAGTAAATGTCGGTAGACTTGCCTGAGCCCTGCATGGCCACAGTATCGTCATTTACATCAGTTTTACACTCCTGAGCAGAAAGTGTGCTTGGTGAGGCTTTAACATCAGGTTTTGGAGTCAGGTATCATGGATTTCCAGTACAAATTTGTCCCTCTTTACCAGGAAATGTGATCTTGGGCAAGTAAATCTTCATGAACCTCAATTTCCTTACTGTCAAATGGAAACATTACGGTACTTGCTTAGGAGTCTCAAAAGTTAAACATTAAAATACATGTAGAGTCATCAGAAGCCAAACCTAGCTTATAGCAGGTAGCGACACTTAACATTACCAACAAATACAAAGGTATTATTACTGTTACTTTGGCATCAGGTAAATACCTCCAGCAATTTACTGACAAGATGAGGAACAATACTGGGTTTCCATGCTGATCACCAGGAAAATAACCCAATACCTGCCGTCATTCTGCCAGCACTTGGGAGTACCATTCCCTTTGATCGTTAAATATTTTACTGAGCGTTACTGCACCATCTCCCTGCCCTATGCCCCGCCCTGAAGTTTATGTAGCACCCACCAAGGGCCAGTAACACTGGCAATCAAATTAAAGTGTCAACGCTCCAACATTCCCCAGGCTCACCCCAGAGCTGAACTAGAAATTGAGCACCTAGCAGGAAGGCAGAAGGGAAGTGCGTCCACACGGGCGGTGCGGTGCCAGCCCTGAGGGTCCCCCTCCCCGGGGACAGCGCGCCTGGGAAGAGACACCCGGGATCACTGGAGTCACTGTCGTGACCCTGGTCGCCCGTGTGCAAGCAGGAGCCGACCTCTGAGCGCTGCAGAGGTTTACTAACCGTGTGTGGCCCCGAGGCCCGGATCCGGATCCACCCCGGCCAGCCCCTCCAGCCCGCCCCCGCGCGCGAGGCGCAGGGACGCGCGCTCACACACGCGCGCGCGTACACTCATGCAGTCACACGTACGCGTGCACACTCACGGCAGCGCTGTTCCCGTGGCCGCCGCGCACCAGCCGGGACGAGCCGCGTCTTCTCCAGCACACCTGCCGCAGGGCCTGCCCAGTGTGGGCCGAGCCCCGCCGCCTTTAAAGGCCTCCCGCGGACGCCGCCCAGATGCCCTCCTCCGGGGGTTTGCATGTGCGCGGTGCTTTCCTTTTAAGAATTAGGGGAACTCCAGCGGTAATAACCACACACACTTCCCCTTCATCAGTGGCCTGGCAAACCCAGGCGGGGATTTCCATGACCCCACAAGCGTGACTCAACGGTGGCGCGTCCTCCTGGCATTTACTGAAAGGCCTCAGTTCCTGGTTCGTGGGTCAGGAAATCTTGATAACCGATCTAGAGATCATTGGTCAGCCTGCCGGGAAGGGGCCAGAAGCCCCGTTCTCCACTCTCCGTCAGCCCTATACTTTACAGGTGAAAGGTTAGATTTTTTTTCCCTTTAATCTTCTACAGCTAAAAAGTTCAGCATAAAAAACTGAAATTCTGTTAAATCGTTCTGATTATTCTCACTTTTTGTTTAGATAAAGAAACTACGGAGCCGAGCCTGTCACCCAAGCTCTCTGGGAGGCTGAGGCACGAGGACCCCAAGTTTCACTCCAGCATGGGCAATTTAGTGACCCAGGGAGACCGCTGTTCAAAATAAAAGGGAGGGGCTGGAGCTCAGCGTGAAGGCCCTGAGATGGACTGAGATAGAAAAACCAAAATTTCCTCTTTGAGCCTTTATCTCACAGGAGAGGTCTCTAAATTACATTAACATTTTCTCCCAAAAGCCCAACTTCTTTGAGTATAACTGAATCACTGTATTTTACTCCACAACCTCTCTCTGAGCAGTAAATTTAAGCAACTTTACCTAAGGGCAGCTAGTGCTCAGCTAACAGACTAACTGGCAGAGTTCGTCATCTGATTGTGGTGGATCAGACACATCATATCCCATGAACTTACTCATTCCTTGTCCCGTGTACTTCATTATCCTGTGGAGTTGCAAACCAGCACATACAGAACAAAACAGGCTGTGCTGGGACATCTCCTGGCTTAGATGGATTTGGCTACATTTCCAGTTTGAATTACATCAGAAAGACTAAGTTGATGAATCACATTGAGATTTCAATCCGCTTTTTTTTTTTTTTTTTTTTTTTGTGCTGGGGATAGAACTCAGGGCCTTGTGCTTGCGAGTCAAGCACTCTAACCACTGAGCTAAATTCTCCGCCCCTCAATCCACTTTTGAGCCTCCTGAGTTGAAGACTTTCTCTAAGCCATTTTCAACTCCCTCGAGATTATTGAAAACACTTTGTGAGCCTTTCAGTTTTGATCATGTACTTGCCAGAAGAACTGGGGAAAATATCTATATTCCCTTGCCTTTTGAGGGGTGGGCTGGAGACACAAGAGTCTTTTCTTGCCTTCTTCCTGGGCTCAAAGGACCTTCCTGCCTTAAAGACAGCAATAATTAAAGAGAAGCTAATTTTCTTACCTGTGTCAGGCTAGACACACAGCCATTATTACCTCTAGTTTGCCAGTTTTCTTGCACTGCCGGTGTGTGAGCAAGTGGGAGTAAGAAAGCTGTCACCTCATTCCTGGCTTAGAACTCTGATAAACTCCTAGCAGCAATGTGTTTTCACCGATGTACCACATAATCAAAAGTAGTATTACATAATCAAAAGTATTTTTCTCCCTTGAAGATAATCATGTTTTGTTCTTGTTGCTGTTAATGGGAGTTTCATCTAAGAAGAATGCTGTAAAAACTTCCATTTCAGCCAAGTCCTCTTCCACTTTAATTCTTATATATAAAGATTCTACCCAGGTCTAGGAGTGTAGCTCAGTGGTAAAGCACTGGCCTAGCATAGGTGAGGCCCTGGGCTTGATCCTCAGCTCTGGAAGAAAAAAAATTCTGCCCAGGAATCTAAAACTGAAAGTGAAAGTAAAATCCACCAGGGAACCTACTGTTCTGATCGCAAAGTACAGTGTCACTGCAAATGCTAGGAATTTCCTGGTCTGTAGAGAGTTTTGTCCCATCTTGTAAAAATAAAATACGAGGCCAGCCTTAAACAAGAGCTAATGAAGACCAAATTTACAAAGAAACAGTTTACTACAGACCTGTTTGCAAAATCATGACATTTGTCCCTTATAAATTGTGGCCTACTTTAAATTTATCCTGACGATATTGTAATGAAGTATAACTTACGAGTGCCAAGTGCTCAGATCTTTAGTGTATAACTCCATGAATTCTGTCACCTAACCGTTGACCAGGTCGGGATCAGAAACATTTTGTCCCTTCAGAAAATGCCTTCATGCTCTTTTCCAGTCACTATCCAGCTACCCATCCCCCGGTAGTCACTCCATCCTCCACAACCGCTATTATAATTTCCATCACCATAATTTGGTTTGGAATAATGCAGAAGGTATTTATACTGGCTTCTTCCAGTCACCATATTTTTTAGTTTTATCAATATTGAAATATGTATCAGTAGTCTTTTTTTTTTTAATTATTACAGAGTAGTCGTCCACTATTCTATACCCTATAGTTTATCCATTTTCCAGCCAAAGGACATTTCAGGTATTCTTGGTTCAATCATTTATAAAGAAACTATGACACTTTAGTTCAAGTCTTTTTGTTAATCTATCAATTCATTTTTGTTCAATAATATCTGGATATGGGATTACCATTGGATAGGTATATTTTTTTTTAGAAATGATCAAAAGTTGTACAGTGAATAGATCATTTTAAATTCCCACCAGAAATGTATAAGAGTTGCAGTCTCTACACATTGTCTCTAAGACTTAATACCATCAGTCTTTTTAATTTTAGCTCTTTAAAGTGACCTCGCATTATGCTTTTGTTAGTTCTCTGGTGATTAATGATGTGTATGATATTTTCATATACTTCTTGTTGATTCAGATATCATCTTTTAATTGTTTAGTAGAATTTACCATGAAGCCGTTGTAAGGTGCCTGTTCCAAGCTTCTGCCCATTTTTTAATTGAATTGACCTTTTAATTACTGTGTTAAGGGAATTTCTTATATATTCCGTATATGCTTTCTTTATATGTACATTGTGAACATTTTCTCCCCATATACAATCTGCCCTCACTCTTCTATTAATGGTTTCTTTCAATTAATAGGATATTTTAATTCTATGAAGTACAATTTATGATTTTTATCATTCAGGTACAGCACATTTTCTGTACTGTTTAAGAAGTCTTTGCTCACCCAAGATAATGAGGATTTTCTGTTTTCTTCTAGAAACTCTACGATATTTATTTTCACATTTAGAACTACGATTCATCTAAAATTCATTTTTGCATATAAGATGAAGTAAGAGTCAATGTCTATTTTTTCTCTTAATGTTGTTATGGTTTATTAAAAAGACCCATTGCCCCTTGAATTGCTTTAGTATTTTTGTCAAGAATCAACTGAATAGGGGCACATGGTGGTGCACACCTGTAATCCCAGCACTTTGGGAGGCAGAGGCAGGAGAATCACAAATTTGAGCCTACCCAGGGTAATTTTATCAATTTAGTGAGATCCCGTCTCAAAGTAAAATTTTAAAAGGGCTTGGGAAGTAGCTCAGTGCAAAGGCCCAGAATTCAACCCCTAGTACCATGAAAAAAGAAAATCAACTGAACATATATATGAAGATCTCTTCCTGTATTCTATTCTGTTCTGTGAACTTATTTACCCTTCTGCCAATACCATATACTTTATTGATTGCTGTATCTTCTTAGTAAACATTGATGTGAGACAGCATAAGCCCCTTTACTTTTTTCTTCACCATTGTCATGGCCATTCTAAATTCTTTGAGTTTTCGGATATCTTTTAGAATTATAAATATCTTTTTAAGAAACTGTTGAGAATTTAATTAGCATTGAGTTCAAATTAATCAACAGATCAAAAAAAGTCAACAGATCAATTTGAGAAAGTTGACAGCTACACTTCTCAGGCTTTTTAAAAATTTATTTATTTTGAGACAAGGTCTTCATAAATTTCCCAGACTAGGCATGAACTTGGGATCTTCTTGCTTTAGCCTCCCAGAGTACTGGGACTACAGACACGTGCCACTGTGCTCAGCTATTTAATCTTATACATGAATGTGACATATCCCTTCTGCTATTTGTCTGCTGTATTTTTTTACTATTAATCTATTTATCCTGCAGTGCTAGGGACTGAATCCAGGGCCTTGTACACACTAGGCAAGGGTTCTACTCCAGACTTTTTTTTAGATCGACTCTAAATAGCCTTGAGCTTATAATTCTCCTACTTCAGCCTCCTGAGTAGCTGGGATTACAGGATGTGCCACCATGTGAGCTCTCTGTCTTCTCTAATTTCTTTGTTTTCAATGTAAATATCTTCCACAATTTTGTTTATTCCTAGGTATTTCACATTTTTTCATGCCATTATACATACCGTTTTAGTTTTTCAGATGTTAATCATGTTTTTCATTGTGTTTTCAATTGTTTATGACTAATATACATAAATAAAATTGATTTCTACATTTCTTGTATCCCTTTTCTTTACTAAATTTACTTATTGTTTTTAGATTCTTCTGGATGTCCTAGGTAAGTAATTCTGTCATCTAGAAATAAAAACAATTATAAATTTTCCTTTTTATTTTTTTCTAGTACTGGGGATTGAATTCAGTCACACTAAGCTACATCTGCATCCTTTTTTTAACTTTCTATTTTGAGACAGGGTCTCATTAAGTTGCCCAGGCTGAGCTCTAACTTGTGAACCTCCTGTCTCAGCCTCCAAGAGTGCTGGGATTACAGTTATGTACCACCATTCCCAGCTTCTTGTTAACAATCATTATGTCTCTATTCTGTAATAATATTTTACTGCCTTTGTAAGGTTTAGCACCTGAGTTATGATGGCCCCATAAAATAAGTGTGTCTTCCTCTTTTAGTTTTTGAAAGCATTTGTGTTGGATTGGTGTTGCATCTTCCTGACAGTGATTGTAGATTTATCTGCTATTTTATCTCTAACAGTTTTGGCTTATTGTATTACAAAGTTCTGTTATGAGGTACTTATATCCCTGGGGCTGCTATGTCTTTCTGATAAACTGATTCTTATCTTTGTGAATGGTCAAAGTCTGCCTCTGGTCATGCTGTTTTTCTTGAAATCTAGTTTGTCTGAGGTTAAAGGAGCCATTCTTCTTTACTGAGTATTGTTGCCTTTCCTATCTTTTTCTATCCTTCTACATTCATGTATGTACTTGCATTGAAAACATCTATCGGGTTGCAGATTTAGCTCAATGGTAGAGTGCTTGCCTGGGAAGCACAAGGCCCTGAGTTCAATCCCCAGAAACCAGCTCCCCAAAAAGAAAAAGACAATGTCTAGCTTATAAAGTAGCACATTTGTGAGGTCTTATGTTTTATTAAACCAGTATTATGAGTTCTGTCTTATAATTGAGGTTTTACTTATGTTTAATACACTTAATGATATGACAGAATTTAAGTCTACTATCTTTTTTTGGTGCTGGGGATCGAACTCAGGGCCTTGTGCTTGCTAGGCAAGTGCTCTACCACTGAGGTAAATCCCCAACCCCTACCATCTTTTTATTTATTCTAATTTTCTCTTTTGATCTTTGTCCTTTTTGTACTGCTTCCTTTGGATTGGCTATTTTATAATTTTCCATTTGACTCTCTTCTATAGGTGTTTTAGCTATTTTTTAGGTGTTCATGTAATAGTATCTATATTTCATTACTGTTTATTTTGAATTAATATTATACTAGTCCAGGTATGGCAAAGAGTCTTATAAAGTTATTATTTATGTTCCTGTCACCTTTTATGTATTCGTTTTCATATATCTTATTTCTACATATGTCTTAAAACCCATCGTATCCACTTGGATCCTATAATTTAAAAACTGGAACATGTCTTTCTACGAATATGGAGAAAATGGAACATTGGACCATGACTTCTGGAAATGGAAAGTGGTTTTGTGACTGTGGAAAACAGCTTAACAGTGCTTCAAAAACATAAACATAGAATCACCATGTGAGCCAGCAATTCCACTCCTAGGTACAGATCTGATTGCTAACTCAAAAAAAAAATTGAAAACTGCCACTGTTTTTCAATTCTTCAGTCACTTTCTTCATCTTTTTTTTTAAAACCAAGTTCTTTAATATATATTTGAGGGAGTGGTGGGCATCAAACTCAGGGCTTTGTGCTTGCTAGGCAAGCACTCTAACTATTGAGCTAAACTCCCAACCCTTCTTTAATATATTTTAAATAATTACTTTAAAAGTTTTTATCCATTAATTTCAACATGTTAGTCTGTAGGTTTGTATCTATTGACTGTTTATAGTTTTGGAACATGAAGCCTATTCTATTGTTATTAATTTTTCCATATGATTTTCATCTTTATTCATTTCTAGAAATTGAATCCCAGGCCTCATGCCTGCTAGGCAAGCACTCTACCACGGAGTGACACCTTGAACCCATGATTGCCGTTTTGACGACGCTGAAGAAGAAATCCTAGATTATTTTAGCTTCCTTCTTGACGATGCTGAAGAAATCCTAGGTTATCTTAGCTTCCTTCTGATAGTGTTGAGAGAAAGAAGTCTGTGGAGAAGGTCACAAGTTCAAGCTGTTAGCAGCTCTCATAGCACTTGGGGGTTGGTGCATGGGGAGATCTAGCAGGCTCATTCATGGTTTAAGGTTTAAAAGCATGAAAGATTGGCTCTAGGACCAACTGATTTTTACAGAAGCCAAATAAGTTGAACAAATGATGCCCTGACAGTTCCACAGCTGGGATTTACAGCCTCCATGACAGTTAGAACACAGCACTGTCAGACCAGGAACTTGTTTAGAGCAAGAAAACTGAGCTAAGAGTGGAGGAGGCTGCACGAGAGCAATGATATCCAAAGGGCTGTCTATATATAGAAAAACTCTAGTGCTGACTTTCTGCCACATTCTTAATGTTTTCTCATCTGAAATTACTTCCCAGAGACTTGAAGGCTGCTTTTTCTGAGAAGAGTGACATTTCACTTGGGTCTGTTGATGTATGATAGATGCCTACAGTGAGATAAAAGACTTGGCATCTCTGACTTCATATTGTGCTGCCTTAACCCTTGAGTCAAATTCTACTCAGTTCTGCATGTAGACATGTTGATCATTTAAGAAATGTTCTGTCCAAGATTATGATACAGGGTTAGCTTGACCTATTGCCCGCTGGAGCTGGTACATGTTTCTTCCCTCCAAATTCTAAAGCACTAAAAGTCCTCCAGTCCTATCATAAGGCCAGGACATTTATGCAAAATGATGACACCAGCCGCAAAGGTAACTCAGCTGTTCCTCAACAAGGTTGACCATCTGTTCTCCCACCAAGTTTTAAAGTTCAGGATGTTTTGCACAGGATGATAACACCAGATACACCGAGATTCAACAGCTTCTGGGACGAGTTGACCACGACCACCTGATGGCCCAAGTTTACCAAAAGAAGAAGCATCTTTTGGAACCATGCCCTTGGCCAGTGAAAATGACCAAACTTTAGTCCACTCCAGCAGATGAGTAAAAATGTGCTGTTGTCTTTGTTCACTGAGCAGCAGCCTGATCACTCTCTTGCCCAACTGCTAGCTCCCTCAGCAAAGCCCCATTTGGCTGAATCCCTCCTTCCAAAGCTTTGCTTGTGCAGGAGCATGCACGGCATAATTGGCCTGATCTGGTTTCTACCATTTGTGGGTTAAAGATCCCATCATCCAGTATCACAAGTTGAATAAATGTCAAATATCAGAGTAGTCTCTATTATAAGGTGTTTATAATAATACCCTATACCATGCAAATGAGTAAAATATGTAACAATGTTTTCCATAAATCATTGATCAACAAAGTAGCTCTAAATCTGACATTTACTCTTGTATAAAGGCCAGAAAATAGAAACAAATCAACTTATTCCCTTTTGCTATTTTGTACAAGTTCCTGTTTAGCCTGAGGATTACATTTTTTAAATGTGATTTTATCCGGTAGGTGGCAAAAGTCATTGTTAAAGGAAAAAAAAAAATTCTGGCTCCTGCACTAAACTTGTCCAAAATGTTCTACAGCTAGATGTGGTGGCACAAGGCTTAATGCCAGCAGGAGGGAGGCTAAGATAGGAGGAGCACAAGTTTGAAACCAGGCTGAAGTTCAAGGCTAGCGTGGACTCCAGAGCAAGACTCTGTCTTAAAACAGGATCTACAGGATGTGAGAATTGAAACTGACTTCATGGTATCTTATTTATACTTGAAAATTTAGGAGCAACAGGAATTCAGAAATGGGAAAGTAAATAATCTTCCTTTGGGACCATATTGAGAAATATTTTCCCTGGGATAGCTTATAGAAACAAATGGAAACCATACATTAAAATTACAGTACATGACTTAGAGGTAAGAAAACTGGAAATGTCAGGTTTCATCAGTAAAAGATTTTGAAAACAGCTCTCATCTGACATGATTAGAAGTCTCTCAACTCTGTCCAACGATTTTTGTCTGATGGGTAAAAAATTTCTGAATATGGCTGAGGTCAGTCATCCCAGTAAATATTCACTACCATGACACACGAAAAATATCAACATTATAACCCAAAGTGGTAAGACATAGTGGTTATATGTGCTCTAACTACTCAGAAATCTGATGGCAAACTTAAATGCATCCATGATGATCATTCTTAAGACTATTCTAAAGCTAACTCTCACCTTGCTGATAAATTTCATCGTATAAGACAGAGGAAGTAGTCGGATCGACCCTCCTTGCAGCCATCATGGAAGAATTGACTGATACAGAAACAACAAGGAGCTTGAGAGAAAGCGGCAGAATTATCTGTGTGTGTGTGTGTGTGTGTGTGTGTGTGTGTGTGTGTGAGACTGTCACAGGTTGTAGGTTGCATTCTCTGGCAAACAGCCCCTGACATGGAACTCGTGGGCATCACCTGGTTTATAGGGAGCGCTCTCAGAAATGATGCCTGTAAAGGAATGAATGAAGCAAGACTAACTGAGCAAAGATGCAAGCTAAATCATCACGCAATTACAACAGATGTTTTGTCAAGTCTTACAGGAAACTGAAATGGGAATGATACATCAAAGATGTCTGTCGCTGCAGGGGCTGGGCCCTGTCCTCCCACATCAAGTCATTCGGAAGCCCCTGTGGAGAGTCTGCCCTGGGAGCTATCGCTGCTGGGGGCCAACATTGCCTGCAGCCGGGGTAAGGAGTCTGTGTGGCTAAGAAGGAGAAAAGAAAATCATGCTGCCAGGTTTTGTCTTTCACTGATTAGTAAAAATTTGGCAAATATTCCTTTGTGTCAATAAAATTTTGAACTTAAGTTAACGAGAGTAAAACTCTTATATAAAAAATTCCACCAACGAGCATTGGCAAACGATACAATATTGTTGAAGTCGGTGTCTCCTATTTCTTTTAACAGGTCGATAAACAGGCATTATTCATTTGCATGTATATATTGAATACTGTTTGTTTGTTTAGACAAGTCTTGTTATGTTGCCCAGGCTGGGCTTAAACTTGCAATCTTCCTGCCTCAGTCTCCTGAGTAGCTGGGATTACAGGCTTGCACCATTGTGCCTGGTTTAAACACTTTTTTTGTGTGTGTGTGTGGCGCCGGGGATCAAACTCAGGCCCTTGTGCTTACAAGGCAAACACTCTAATCACTGAGCTAAATCCCCAGCCCTAAACACTTTTGATAACTGTTTACATTACACTTTCCATGAGTCTAATTCGAAAAACTGAGCACGAGTGATTCCAATATGAATTAAATGATGAAAGAAAGCAATAATGAAAACAGTATTTAGTTTTAAAATTTTTATAAATCTAAGGCTGAGGATATAGCTCAGGGGTAGAGCATTTGCCTAGCATGTGTGAGATCCTGGGTTCAATTCCCAGCACCACATCAAAAGAAAGGACAAAAAGCAAAACAAACCAAAATACTATAAATCCAGAAACTAGATATGATAGCTGAAGTACCTCCATCAGAAAAGAAGCTTTCTTCCATATATAACTGAAAGATTCAGCTATTTCTATGCTCCACCTTTCCCTTTTTAGTCTATGAAGTGAAAGCACTTTGTAAATTTGGATGTGCTTTGACACAAGACATATCAAACTTGTTAATTGGGCATGGATTCATTTAAAACTAAAGTACTTGCAGTTGTTTGAATTTTTAATCAGTTGATACTTACTATTCTTTTAAAAAGTTTCTACGCTATGGGCAATTGTTTGGTGGCTTAGTTGGAAATATTTTACTTCTTATAAAATATCATTTTTATTCTTTTCCCAATAATTTTCTAACAGAATTTCTGTAACTGAAACAATCATTTCTTTTAACATGTCACTATCTAAAAATAGTTTTCTTTTTGTGCTAGAATACAAGCCAATTAATAGCTGGCTAAAGTTACAAGCTCAGGTATTCTTCAGCATAATTTTTAAAACTGTCACTGGGGCAAGTTATGTGATACGAAGCTGTACTAAACCCACAGCAGCAGTTGCTACAGTTCTTTTTGGCTTTGCCATGTTTCCCTTGGTCGAGAACATATTAAGTCACTTCTGAATCTGAAATATTTGGCAAACAGTGGCAAGGTACAGCCACTAGAAACCTACACCTTATTTCCATGACAAATATGGTAGCAATATATTAGCCAATGGAGCCCCATTCTGTATTCCGTGTGGGCACGTACAGCAATACAAATTGGAATAGAATGGAAGCAGTCAGCTCAAAGCATTAGAGAGATCAGCAATCATACCAGCTGGAATAGTATCAAATTACTTCAAAACCAACTCAAAATAGATGCTATGTAAAAGCACTGCGTACCCATTAAAATATAGCATCACTGAAGAAATAAAGTGTACTCTAAAATTTTTGTTGTATATTCAATTCAGATTTCAGGGGACTAATTTCATCTATTGACTTTTTTTTTTGACTGTCAAAGGAAACTTACCAAGTTCACTCTGTAGTTTCTGAAAATGTCTCTAGTAGTATTCATTTTCTTAAAAAAGTTTTTACACAAGTAAACAAATGTTTCATTCTGCTCTACTGCAATTGCCATTCATGTGAAATTTGAAACCTTCTTCCGGTATTTTTTTTCTCTTTATTATTCCATTGGTAGTACTGGTTTCTGTATCTTCTCTTGAATCTTTATCATTAGTATGCCTTAATTTTAAACTTTTTTTTCCACACTTTCCAACAATAATATAATTAGATACATAATTATAATTAATATAATTATAATTTAATATAATTAAGGTATTTCTACTTTATTATCCATTTTGGGGGGCAGTGCTGGGGTCATTATCCATTTTTATGTACAATTTATATAAGTATCAGTGGAATTTGTGTTATCTGCCTAAAATATTCAAACAGCTACATAAAAATCATTCAAACCATTTTGTTCACACCAAGTCGACTGATGGCATGTTTATATGACATGCCGCGTGTTCCTACAATGCACGTTCCAAGATCACAGTGGCGCCTGACATGATGCAATGGTTAAAGTAAAAGGTGGTTCTATCCGTGTGATGTGAGTTGTATTAATGGGCAAATACCTTACTCTGTTCACTTTTAAAGCTAAATATAGGTTAAAATTAAACTGAAACTAAAAATTCATTTCCTCAGTGCCGCCAACTACATTTCAAGTGCTCACTAGCCCATGTGGCTAGTGGCTACCATATTTGACACAAGTGCCTTAAGCCGTACCTGCTTGGTCCTGGTTTGCTTCTGGGTTCAGAGGTTGAGCTCTGCAGTGGACTCTTCGTCCTTCCAAGGGACACTGGCTCAGACTCGCCGCACTGTCCTCACTGCGTTCAGCTTATTCAGGCTATCGCATTCAAGCTTTCGGGTTTCGTTTCTGTCCTCCAACAGCTGCTACTTGATTGATCAGGGCTTCTCTCAGACTAGGTGACCCCCCTTCAAGGTGGGGGGACAGGATGGAACAAACACTAGGAAGAAGGAAACGGAAGTCAAGACAAATGGGGAGTCTACAAAAAAGCCAAGAATAATTCTCATTTCTTCTCTTGGAAAAATGACTTTCAAAAACAGAACAGTCAGGTGTGGTGGCACATACCTAGAGTCCCGGCA